>PNEQ01102650.1:0-19288 GCA_003012365.1 Medauroidea extradentata
GCCGCCTGCCGCCTCACAGTAGACTTTGACGTCACCAAGATGTCTTCACCAGTCTCTCTCCACAGGCGTAGCACCTTCCTCTAGCACTTCCAATAGCGAACTCTCCCCAAATCTCACGATTCGGCCTTCTTATACTCAGTGAAACAGTCGGGGATTTACCGCATTACAGGGGTCTAAAAATAGATATTTCATCATGTTTTGGATATGCTTTTAGTCACGTAGGCCACCCTCGAAGGGTTAAGACACAGTTGGGACAGGTATCTATGACGTAGGTTCGGCGGGTTTCCCACTATGAGCCACCCGGGCTTTGAGTCATCGGCCAGCCCTCAAGGTGTTACGAAACAGCCGCCGACTACTGGCCTCCAGGAACATGGCACGCAACAATATATATATATATATATATATACACACACATACACACACACACACAACATACATACATAAATGTTTAAAATTGAGGCGCTATCCATTATACATGTTACTAATTTCATCATTTAATTACAAACTAAGCCACAAAACAAGCGCCTCTGGAACTTAGTTGTTGGTTTTTCAGACTTTTTTATACAAGTCACTGCAATTTAAATAAGAGAAAAACATAAGTTTTAATTTTAGTTCGCGTAATTTTAATAATATAATGACATATGTGTAATGTAATCCATAATATTGTATTGTCACCGAACTTACATAAGTATGCCAAATTTAAGCTCAATCAGATACCAACAAATGGTTGAAAAAGGGTTTGCAAATTTTGAAATGGTCAACTTACTTGCATACGAACATTGCAAGTTACACAAAAGCTTATAATAATGAAAACACATAGTTTAAACTACGTGACACAATTCATTTAGATTTATTTTGTCGACTATACATTCATAACTCAGAGGTGAAAACACACAAAAAAAAATGCACTGTATTAATTGCAAATGAAATTTTTTTTTTTTCGAAAAAATACTCAATATACAGTATTTGGGAAAAAAAAGCTAAATTTGAACAGTGGCAAAATGTAATTTCAAACTCCATAAGAACTAATCATATTTTTTTATTCATGCCAATAGTGTGTTTTTAACATAACACAGTAAAACGAACTTCAAAAATCAAAATACATTTAGAACTAAAATCTTACTGTTTATCACAAGTTTAACAAAGTAATGTAACAGACAGAAGTACAAGTACTGACAGTTGATACTTGTAAATAGTTACACACACTTGAAGGGATGACACACATTTTCCCGCAGAAACGCAGCACACACTACTGCTGGATTGCAGTGTGCCATGTCTTGCCGCCTGAGGAAGCCAGTTTAATACTGACGAAACGTTGCGACGGCACTTCCGTGGAAAAATGTGTGTCGTCCCTTCGTGTGTGTTTACCTATTTACAAATATCAACTGTGAGTACTTGTACTTCTGTCTGTTACATTACTTTGTTAGCCTAGCTGCCTATTTCCCATCATTCTTGTATATATTTTTCATAAGTTTGTTATTATAGCGTTTTACAGCACACCTTTTGGACAAAAATAAATTTTTTTATACTTGCAAATTTATTGAACCCTTGCGACAGTTTTTAAACCCGGGTTTTTAATTATTTACAACACTGCGAAAATAAGAGCAAACAAAGCGTATGTGACTGATTTTTAATGAATTCGACCTTAGATGGAGTAAGGAGGTCAAGAATATATTAACTGAGTGCAAAAAAAAAAAGAATTTACAAAACATCTACGCTATTATAATTTTACTTGAAGTTATTATAGCCTTTATGTGAGTCACTTCACATAATTAAAAAAAGGATGGGTTCCCCTACTTAAAGGTTTTTGCGTAGCGTTGAAATTGGTAACACGCACAAATAAATTGATAAATAAATACAAAAAAAACTCTTGCCAAACACGTTACATCAGCTACTAACAAAGGATTTTCTTAATGTCAATCTAGATGTAGGAAAATTTATTGTTAGGCTTTATTTTTTATTCAGTAATGCTGCAAAACATGTTAACGTTATAACAATAAATTATACACATTTCTCCTGAAAAACAGAATCCCAAAATTCTTAACTACATAAGAAGCTGCTGCGGTCGAGCAGTTGCCTTACACCTAGACAATCCGAGTTCTATCGCTAGTGTTTGCATGCACGTATGATCGTGTCGGACGATGTCGCAGTTCGGCGGTTTTTTTTCCCCCAGGGATCTCCCATTTTCCCCACCCTCGCATTCCGGCACTTCTCGATACTCAACTCATTCACCCTCATAGACTCAATGTCTTTGATGATAATATCCTTCAGTTCCGCAATCAACCCAGTAACAGTTTATTAAATACTTTACGTTGCCATTTCCAGTACCTGTTTTTTCCTGGAGTGGTTAGTGGCTAATGTGGTCGTTCATTGCCGACTCGAAGAATCCTGAATAAAGCTCTTTCTCTCACATCCGTGTATTTTGCTGTTCTTGCTGGCTGCTCTCCTCTTAGAGGCTCAAGCATTTACTTGTCATTTCATCACAACACTAAATAACAGTTTTATTATTTCCCACTCTCTGCTTTGCATCCTCTTCCCGCACCTCTGCAGGCTACCACCTTCACCTTACAATTTTGGGTATACACTGAGGGTCGATAGTTTCCTAACAGCTACTACACGGCTGTCGACTGTGTGTCGCCTTCTTATCACCTATTTTTCCCCTGTCTCGCTGTCCCCACACCCCCGCACTGAGAGAAGCCAAGGTAACTGCCCACTATCGTACATTGTATATAGTGATACGTCACACTGTGTGTATTTATAATGTTTGAAGTTCCCTGATCTGAAGTGGTGTTGGTACCACTGAATGTGGTGCACTGGAGTCAGTGGTTGTAGACTGTCATAATGAACGAAGAAGAAACTCGAAGATGTGCGTCTTAAATTTTGTAATTAATCATTTTGGTCCTCCAGAGGCCGGAACCTAAAGTGAACATGGAAAGTACAGAATTTTGGGTGTATTTTCATTCAGTGTCTCAATTTCGGTTCACAACTGGTATTTGTATTGACATGTTTACACTTTCACATACTGGGTGCACAACAAAACTCGTAGACTCGCAGACCCTACACAAGTTCAATTGTTACATGCAACATACGCCGATGTTTTGACGACGACCACTGAACCATTTTAGCAACTGCAGCCAGATGCAGATGCTGATGGCAAACATCTGGTAGATTTTGACGATTTGCGTTATAAAACAATTGCCACTACGGATTCTTTATCTTAAGTGACTGTGGAAGAAAAATATTTAACATCAGCCTCTGCTTCTTGAGTAACTCTTCCTGTAATAAAGTTGCAAACGTTCAATGGCGATATTGGGCAGTGGTAGAACTTTTCAGGTTTTGCAAATTTATTTCATAATTTAACTGTACAAATTTGCTCGTTAAGCAGTATGGAGAAGCTTTCCTACCTAACGTCATTAGTAGTAGGTGAACCATTGTCGTTAAAACAGTCACTTCCACTAACCCCGGGTAGATTGAGATAGCGTGCACTTTATTAGGTAAACAATACAATAAAATACAAAGCATCTTAGTTTGTCACATCACATTGATGCACTTGTTGATGCACCTAACATAACCTCAAATAAATCTACTAGTCTGATGTAGTTGTTGGCCACAATTCAAGAACACACTGCTGTAGTAAAAAAGGTTGAATGTATCTCTTGAAACATGGGACCACTACTTTTACATCTGTTCGTAAGGAAATTGGTTTGAGTCTGAGAAAGTAATGGAAGCTTTCAACTGTCGATCCATTAACATTGCCCTCACTCACACAATTCATCACTTACCTTGAAGGATATGTACGATGGAATTTATGTTCAGGAGACCAGAGAAAAAGCTCGCATGTCACACAGTCATTGGTTGCAAGTGCAGCGGACGAGTTGTTCAAGTGTGTACAGTGTCAAGACTTTCACAATTTGTCAGAATGCTCCCAGTTTTTTTATATTTTACTGAGACAACGGTTTGAGATGGTAAAGAATAACAATTTACGTATCAACTGCCTTAGAACATCACACAGATTAAAGAATTGTCCTTCAAAGACAAACTGCCATCAGTGCAACCTGAGGCATCATACATTGCTACATTTTGAAAAGAACAATCCTCCCAATACTGAATCCTGCAGCAACCCTTACAGGTATAGCACATACATAGTACATAGTTTGTTTTACTGGAATCATCTATCTTTGATGTAAAGTACATACTTGTAAAGATTCATGCAGTTAGAGTACGTCTAGATTCAGGCAGTCAAGTAAATTTCATTACTAGTAGCTGTTCACATAAACTGGGGTTGCCCAGGCGAAAGTATCCAAGGATGGTACATAGTTTATCAGATCTGTCTGTGACCAACACCATGTCAAACCCAGCCAAATGATGATCAAACTCATCAACTTGAAGCAGAGTTTCTGTTGCTTAGTGAAATTAGTGGCATGCTACCTAACACTTGTTTACCAATCAGTGGGAACATTTGGCCAACCTTTGACTTGCAGATCCCAACTTCAGAACTCCTCACCCTATTCATACGTTAATAGGAGCACAATTATTCCCATTGGTACTGACAGGTTCTCATCTTGATGGTTGTCCTGGATCACCAGTGGCCATTCATCTTTGTTTGGTGGCTTGTAATGGTGAACAAACATTTACTTGCCTTCACGCAACATCATCACTTGATGAGACAGTGAAAAGATTTGGGAGTTAGAGCTTTTCTGCATACTCCAGATGAAAAACAATGTAGTGAAATATTTGCATACATTCATCAGAGAACTAAAACGACAGGTCTTCCATTTATGTCAACAAGGCTACTGTTAGGTGGCTTAAGACCTCAAGCTCTTACTCGCTTTCATAGGCTGGAGAAGAGATTTCGCCGAACCCAATCAGCTGAAGTACATGTATTCTGATTTAATGACAGATTATATAAATACTGGCCACATGAAAAAGATATCTGAGAGTAAAACAGAGCGTTCTTCAGCTGTGTTAATTCCCCATCACTGTGTCTTGAAGCCCGACAGTACAACTACCAAGCTTTGAGTCGTATTTGAAAACCTTGTCAGATGCTTCACTGAATGATGTTCTACTGCCAGGCCGAAAGCTGCAACGTGAAGTAAGTGATTTCATTCTACTCTTTCATTTGCATCATATTGTACTCATTCTCAACATTTAACAAATGTATAGACAAGTGCTAATGCGTAATGAGCATCAAGACTTTCAGCAAATTCTGTGGCGTCTTGATGAATCTGAACCAGTACAAGAGTATTGTTTGAAAACAGTAACATATGGGGTAGCATCAGCACTATTCCTTGCCCTTCGTACACTGCAACAACTTGTAAAGGACGAAGGTCATAACTACCCCCTGAGAGCTGCAGACTTAACTTCTGACACTTACGTAGACGACATTGTTACAGGTGTAAGTTCAGTAGCAGAAACATCGCTCCTTTGGGTAGAACTGGTTCAACTATGGGAGATGCAAAACAACGCTAGTAACAGCACCGTCGTGCCTTGCACATGGCAAGAATAGTGATATAAATGTATTTTCCGTATGTGTCGCAACAAGACGCGTGTTTATTTTCATTTTAAGTGCTTGTGTGGATTTAATGCAGGGTTCCATTTATATATATAAAACTAATATTGATCACGACAAATTATAAACCAGCGATAATAAAAACAATGGGTTTTAACTGCAATAAATACGAAAATTAGAAAATAAAATACAGACTTTGTACAGAGTTAGTTTAGAGAATAAATACTGTTTACATATGAACACAATTAGTTAAGCAGAACTGGCGATATGTAAAAAATGACAATACTTGTAACAATATTTTTACATTGTTACCTCTCGACAGTGCTCTTTGTTTACATATAAAAAATATTTTTAGTAAAACTCTTTTAATTTTACAATGGAGAACAGTACTTTTGCCCACTAGTATTTATTTATCACCATTAAATTGCTTCGCTATGCACGAGTACAATGCTGTGTGTGCAGTCGGTATCACCATTCCGAAGGTTCAGAAGTTCACCACCAGATGTCAGTCACTTTGCTTTGCATCTCCCACAGAAGATGAGGTTTTTTACCTTCGAAAGTTTACTAACAATAATCTAAAGTTCCTTGAAGGAATACTACTGCCTCTTAACTTCAGCAGTCTGTTTCTCACTTGTTTGATTCAGAGGAACACCCAAAAATTGAAGGTTTTAGGGCTGTAATGGAATCCTAGTAGTGACAAATTTTCCTATTGGGCAGAGCCTCAAAGTAAAAGCCTCCTACCTTCCCAACTTGTGGGACATCCATTGTGATGGGAAGGACCTTCGTGTAAGGAAACTAAGTATGTCTGGCCAAATCACAGTGAGCAGTTGGCTAATCCAGATTAAGAATGTCTTAAAACCACTATTATGATGGTTGGTTTTGGACAAAGGGTTAAAGAACATATATAATAAAATTGGTTGTACAAGTAAACATTTTTGATTTATATTCTCAAACAAATATTATAACTCGAAAAACCAGAATTTTTACATCTGGGATATAGTGGGATCTTAAATATCAAATGATAAGTATCAAAGTAAAAATATTCTTTTGACTAATCATAATTATGTATACACTTGCTTTGCTTAGCTATACTAGATATACAATGCAGTATACAATTTAGCCTTCTTCATTACCAGAAGTACAGAATGAATGACCCAGTAAACTGTAGTTCATACATATGACCACTGTACACTTGGAATGGCAACATTTCACGTGTAATTTAGCATACAGCCACACAATAACACACAAATAATCCTCCATGCACCCATCACATATTATAAAACATAGTGTATGTGTTGTCTTTACCCCATGAATCCCTTCTATGATAAACTATGAACACAGAGCTATGCTACTTTTTGTGTTAGTTTTTTTTTTTTTTTTTTTTCCTTGTTCTACTATGTGGATAAGCATTTACATTTCAAAGGCCCATGAATGTGCAATGATGTAAATGACTTGAAGTCAATGTAATGTTTGTTCTTTAAATTGAAGTGACCTCATTGTGTTCTACGGCAGGGATGAACATGTATATGAAGCAAAAACAACTCCACTTGATATCTTTTCTTAGTGTAGCTTCTTCAACCACTATGTGATAATGTAAATGTTTTTCTACATTTCCATTTAATAATGTAACTATGTATGCCATAAGCCTCGAGTTAGTAAACAATATTTTGTCTAACCACTAAACACATTTTTTTGTTTCTTATGCATTATTACTGTGCATACGTAGAGTAGTCATGATGGCATAACTTGAGAATCTCCAGTCCAAGGGGCATGCCAGCTTTACTTGCTGCAGTCAACCAAAACGCAACAAGATAAACCGCAATGTCTCATAGGATGAAATTCAACTTTTACTTAATTAAACTGATAATGCAATGCTGGTAAGTTATTAGAGCCTCTTTTTCTTGTATTTTATCCCCCCTCCCATCACCACACACCAGAGGACTGTCTCAACTTTGTCTCGATAGGCTGTTCAGTAATACTACTCAATAATTGCTGTTAATATTTTTACATGTGAATCCATCACGTTATTTCCATGCACGACATCCACGCATGTAAACAGAAACGTGTATCTACTAACATGGCCTGCATATTTTATCAATGCCATAACTAATAATTGTAACTTGTGTATTCCTCAATAAAATAAACAAGCAATAACCAAAAACCTGGTATGCTTAATAGTTGTTGCATTCCCGTAAATGTGCTGTCTTTATCGCCATGTCGTAGCCATCAGCACTACTGACAGTCATCACTGATATTTGGTCCAGCCAATGGATCCTAGACGACCTAAGATCTGTTCTACCCAACACGACCAAGCCAATATTCAAGTGGCATCCATTATCTCACTCCCTACTAGCTTAAATGGTAAAGCCCAGTCACTACAGTACAACAGCAAAAACTGATGTCAGCAGCAAACCTTACAATACAGAATTGACAAATTTAGGTTTTTTATTTATGTTTGCTTATGACCATTGTTTACTGTTTTAAGAAATGTATCAAATATACACTCTAACATATACTATGTAAACAAAGAAAACGCAGAACACTGCCACTAGGCTACTAATTACTGTAAAGTGTAGACAAATATGCACAAGTATTTACAGAATCTTACTTGCTGGTCGGAGAACATAAAACACAGATGAAGGACACATTTTTCGCGCAGTTACACGGTTGCAACACTTTGCTGGCCAAATTAGTTTCCGAGCGGGAAATGGTAACACACTGCAGTGTGTAATCATTTGCCACCTGAGTAAACACTGTGACCAAGCAAACGTGCAAAAAATATGTCGTCCGTCAGTGTTCTACGTTCTCCTATCTGCAAGTACAATTCTGTAAGTACTTGTGCATCTCTGTCTATATTTTAGAGTAGCCAGCATACATTAATTACTTTTATTACACAATAACGAAAATATGTAAAGGCGGGAAAAGGCCACTAGGCTACTAATTACTATAAAATGTAGATAGGAGTGTACAAGTACTTACAGAGCTGTACTGCATGTTATATAACACACCTAAGGACAACACACATTTTGCGCGGATGCGCGGTCGCGACGTTTCGCTGGCTAAGCCAGCTTCATCGGGCGGTGAGCGATAGTACACTGCAGTATGGCTGACTTGATGAAGGTTGTAACCAGTACACCTAGTGGCCAGAGGGCGAACTAGAGTGGCGGGAAGTTTGAAAGTGAAAAGTAAATTATCTGATGTTTAGGTCTGGAGGTTGTCTGGATTTGGTGATATATTGGTGGGCCAGTTCCCAGCGTCAGGACCGCGCATCCATGCAAAATCTGTGTTGTCATTAAGTGTGTTATATGTTCCTCTACGTGCAGTACAACTCTGTAAGTACTTGTACACTCCTATCTACATTTCATAGTAATTTTATTACAAAATGTTCATTGTGAAACTTTTAGACTTATATCACAATAAATACACATTCAAATATCGATAACAAAACAAAAAATATTATACATACAATATGATAATTCTACATTGGTCACTCACCGGTAGGGCTCATACATCTCGCTGGAATGCAATTGATGCAACACTGATGCTGCACAAGCACATAGTAATAATACCCAGAGTAATGTAGACGGATGTTATCAGCCAAAATGCAAACTGGTACAGTGTGCGGTTGCAGTATTTCCCTTGCGCTGGGTCATAATTAGGTTCATATTCTTTGTAAACCCACACAGAACCTGCAAAATAATGTCCTTAAAGCACCTCAAAAAAATTCAAACCTAAAATACAGGTAGACATTGAGTTACGCAAGATGCAACTTACGTAAATTCGCAGTTACACAATTTTTAGGCCTAAATGCGCTGATCTGATAAAAGATAGGATGAGGAAAAGACTGCAAAACAGCTGAAACAGCTCGTGTGACACACATGATGCTCACTGTGTCTGTTTCTCTCTCTCTCTCTCTACCTCCCTTCCCTACTTTTTGTTGATCATAGACGCTGCAGACAATAGTATCGCTGGTTATCTCACGTAGACTGGAAGTGTACATAGGGTGTATGGCCACAGTATTGTTTTTGCAGCTATAGTTTTTGTTTTTTCACTGATAAAATGTTATTGACACATAAGAATGAATGCTAAAACCAGGCAGTAAAAAATATATATATATATATATATATATATATATATGTGTGTATGTATATAAACTGAGACAACTGGAGTTGTCTTGGGGTCACTTTCTTCATGAAGTTGGCAAACCTGTTGCCTAGGGACCCAAGAAATGTCACTAGATGTCTTACATATATACTTTCTATAATAATTGTTGTAATATTAAAAGGTATACTATATTATGCACTGTTTTTTGTATTTTAATTATGGTTGGGTATATAATAATAACCCACTACAATAGCCCACAACATTATGGTTTACTTTTGTCCGCAAGGAGCGCTGCTATCGTGCAGCGGATGGTGCTAGTCATGTGCAAGATTGAGGACTTGGCAGGCAGCGGGCACCCAAGGTGTATGTCTTCAGAATGAGCCGTCTGTGACGGGGTAGCAGAGTTGAAGTCAGCTTGTTAAAGTGTGTGGTCGAGGCAAGATGCCTAGTTTATTTGCTTGTTTAAGCAATACCTGATATACTAATTCAAAATGTCGGCAAAGTTGACCAGGTGGGAGCTTCCCCACCTGGAAAAACACAGTGGCTGTGATAGACTACAGTAACAGCGAGAAGAGACGTATACGTCTGGAGGAAGATTGGTCATTGGGTCTCGCTGCAATACTGACCAGCAAATACGTAGATGTTCCAGCGATCTTCGTAAATTAAGGTACGCGACGTCAACATTATTTAAGCCACAACACTCGGGCTGGATTTTGCAAGTGCCTAATGAAATACATTTTGGATAAACTGAGTTCATTCTCACGGACTAAACAGAGTAGTGCTGAATAAAGTTTTCGTAATAGTGGGTTATAAACTATGGATTGTTCCTTTGATAAAGGCACCGGTGCACAAATAATATAAATCTTAGTATGATGTATAATTTTGAAGTTAATACAATAAATTGATAGTTTTCTTAATTTCGCTTCTGTTTACAACATACATCAGAATAGTATACTAGTTAACAGCCCTTCCGGCGATGTGCCCTTTTTTTAATTATGTGTAGACCTCATTGTGGAAAATTATTGAGTGAGGCAAGTGTGGTAACCACCCCACAAGGGCACATCCCACAAAACATACACACAAACACACATGTAAAATCTGCAATGACATTAGAAAAAAAGTAAGAAATTATTAGAATGTGTCAGGATGGTAAAACACATTCAACAATTGCTCGTGAAACTGATCGTCCTGTTTCTACTGTGAATACTATCATGAAGGGCACAGATTGTATCATTGAAAGCGTTAAAGGTGCAGTAAATTGAAATTATTACCCAGGAAAAGGCTAGGTCACTGCACGAGAATTTGCTTTGGAAAGCTGGAAAACTGACAATGAAAGTACATTTGAAGCTAGCACTAGGTGATTTAAACAATTTAAGAAGCGGCCGCGAATCTTCACATCAAGATCACAGGCGAGGTCATTAACGTAGATGCAGCAAATGAATTTCCGGAGCTTCTAACAGAAATAATCTAGGAAGGTGATTACTTGCTTGAGTGAATATTAAATGCTGATGAAATTGCCCTCTTTTGGATGTTCCAACTGGTATTTATCTCACAGAAATAAAGTTCTTTGCCTGGATTCTAGGTCGCAAAAGATTGTATCACTGTTATGGTAGGTTCTAATGCATCTGGAGATCTTAAATTTTAACACTTTGAGTACCAATCTCATAAAACTTATGAACACAATTCAAAAACTCGGTTTCTTCTTGTAAGCTCATTTCATTATTTTCCAAACGTGTTCTTCGGTTGCAGGACCAATGAAGATTCCTGCGTTTGGAAGTTGGTTTTGCCTTCCAAAGTCAACAGCTGTTATATCAGGTGCTTGTTGAGTTGCACTGAACTGAACAAAACTAGTAGTGAACTGGCATAGCAAGATACCCATTTCTGAGTATAATTTGTGGACATAAGGATGTTCCTGTTGAAATATAAGATTAAATTTCAAGAAACGTGGTAGGATTGCACTTACAAACAGAAAATACAGCTTAGCTGACTTTGAATGCAAGGTTTTTTTTATGTGCTGTACAGATTCCAAATAACATTCCCATTCTTCAATTTTTTAATAAAAATATTCTTGAAATGCTGACCATTGTTCCAGAAGGTGATCAACACACTGCAACATTGCAAGCAACGTGGTAAAACATGGGCGTAGTATTTTATGTTCAGGAACATCAAGTAACTGCTGAATGCTCCTAAACTCATCTTGCCTTTTGCCAGACATTTTGAAGTATGTATATACATCTCAGATTAGTTGTTCACAAAGGTCTGGCAGTTAACTACACGCACAAGACGCAGCCAAGTGGGCTACGTGACAAGTGCATTGAAAGAACTACACATTTTCTTGCTTGCCTCGAATGTGTGACAAAACAGAATTAAATTCGTCCACCATTGACTTTACGCCATCTGACGACATGCTAATACAGTTCTGCCAAGGAATGTGGTCTTTTTCATAGGAATTTTTGACAACATTAAACAGATTCTCACCACTTGCTTTTCCGCTAAGTGCAACCTTTGTAAATGTGTGTTTCAACTTGTGTTGTGAAAATTCTAGCTATTACCACTACTTGTCTGATGACAGAAACATCTGTAATCTAATCAATTAGTAGAATAAATGGAGATTTTCTCATGTTGGTGACAATTTCCTCCTCTGCAATGAGCCAAGGACTTGTGTAATAATTTGGCTCGTTTTAGTACGGCTACAACTGAAGTTCTTGGCGATGTCACTATCTGGGAACATTTGGGCTGCTAATTTAGAAAAGCCATCACTCAGCTTAACTGGCCAATTATTTTCCCATACGAAATTCGCCCAGCGCATTTCAGCGTCGACGACTCCATGATTATATTTTGTTATAAAATTCAACATTGAGCTGCCGCTGCTACTACTGCCAGAAGCGAAATTTCTTTCGTGGTAATCTCAAGCAGCCATGTCCTTTAGACCCCCTTTAGTGATGTTAAACTCGGAATTACAACATTTAAACACTGCGTGATACTCGTCTTTTCCTTGCTTTAACCAATTAAGTTCCGATTCCCACTCACGTTTATATTTCTGCCTTTAGGCTGAAAATTCATGAGATGTCTTTAGTTTCTTCTGCATTTTTCAAAATACAATTGATAGCTAATGTGTGAATAACAAACACATTTAAAATAAAAAGTTATTGAAAGGATTCAAAGCAACGGACGTCATAATTTCCTATTCCAATACCATTGAGTGTTTGTCAACATACGACTCGAAACCCGTGGCCCCAAAGCATTTCACATTATGGCCAGAAAATCAAGGAGCATGCAGAAAAAGCTTGTTGTGACTGTCACTTTCAACTCTCAGATTGATACGATCTATCAATTCTCGCGTCAGAATCGATACACCTATAGCGCTTTGGTTGTTGGAATGAAAAATTCACCGTTGGCTAACCCGAAATAAAATAGTCAGTTGACATGGTGGCTTGGTGTTTACAGAGGGTGCTTACCATTTGCAGTTTTGAGGAAGGCTTGGTATTTTCCATTTTGTGTTTGCTGTTCCGAGGAAAATTTGATTGAAATACGTTTACTTGCACATGATTTTGAGTAAATAGGTACTAAAAAGTTTAAATATCCACGGAATTAAGAGCTTTGTCCGTGAATCTGTTTTAACCTCTAAATACCCACAAGAACGGATAAAATCTGTGAAAACGGCAGCCCTGATCTAGTGTATTTTTAGATTTGAATTTTACGTCTATGTGTAGTTTTGTATTTTACGGCCATGTGTAGCTCAGTGTATGAGGGTTAACTACTAAGCATCCATTACACTTGCATTTCTATTTTTTAGTTACAAAACAACACACTTAACACGTCTAAATTGCATCTCGTTATGGCACTGTCAAGTGTTGTCCAGTCTCATTTATCTACTTTATGCTCGTTCAGCAGATGTGTTTAATGGAAAGCACTGGTAACTTCATCCACAAAAGTTACCAACTAGCTGAGATGTGCTCAGGGTATGTGACATGACTACACATACAAGCCACGCGCAAGGTTGCCAAGTCTCCAGCTGGGCAGGCTCGGCCCGCACACACATTGTCACCCTGTTGTCACATGAACCCTACGTTTCGCAGAGCTAATAATTTTTAAAAACATTTTGCGTGTTACAAGGGTTTTTGCAATATTCTTTTCATCATACGTATATAGTATTTATTGCCTTAATATTCTATACACAGACCAGTTGCTTCTAAACGTTACACATTTTAAAAATATTTAGTTTCCTTTGGAGTAGCTTAAGTACAGCACATACGTTTGACTTATGGAAAAATCAAGTTGCGTAATGGACTTGAGAACGTTAACTCTTACATAACTCGGTGCCTTACTAATATAAATTAGTAGCATGCAATAGTACTTCATACCTATCACTAACCTTCATACATCACTTAAAGAGCTCAGCAAGATCACCAAAACCTTTGAATAGTCTATTTCATGAACGAGTAATCTTTTCTAATAGCTGATAAATGACATTTTAGAAACTAAATCTGATATTTTATTTTTGTGAAATAATATACTAGCCTACTGAATGAGCAAGTGAAGTTGAAAGAATGTTAGCACAATAGAAAATCTTAAAAAACAAATATTAATGCACAATGGACCACATAAAACCATGCCAATACAAGTGTTAGATAAGTCCGCTCATTCGTGGAGCAGACTGTATCTGTATAACATAATGAGAAATTAAAAATTAGTAGCGCTGAATTACATATGCTCATCTAAGGAGGTTATCAATTATGAACAGACTTATATTAAACACATTTCATATTGCCCACACATGCTTTGAACACAATACATTAGTTTACTAATTTTAAGCATATCTTACATTAGTTTTTAAAATTCATGGAAATGGATCAGTTGAAACTTACATTACGGAAAATTAAGGGCCAGATATTTTATTTCACAGATGTTTAAGTGAAAGACCAACTGGAGGTAGCACGTTGTGTAACTAGAATGACTCAAATACCATGTTTTCTAGACAAAAGGTATTGTTATTTCACAGAAGGCTGAATGTGTGGGTTATGACTGTTGAAGGGGGCTGAAGTAAGTTTCTCTTACTGATTTGAGAAGGTTAAATAGGAAAGACTCTATGGTAACACTTCATTAGTTGAATCATTTTTCCTGCAATATTGTAAGTTACTAGGGCACTGCTAATGCACAATGTTAAAATTCTCAGACTACAAACAAGCTCACTCATCCAATTACCATATAATCAAATACAATTATGTGAACTTACCTTGCAATGTAAGCATGTGAAACTACTTTTGTAACTTTTAAAACAGGTAAAGTATATCTTAAAAGGTATGACTTGCATATGAAGTGCATTCTAAACACTCCTGAATATTTTGTAATTGTGTCTAAAAACCAACAGCATTTTAAAAATGTTAAGGGAATGAACGATAAACTTCTAATTTCGAATCTACGTATTTCTTTGGCATAAAATTGGCCAAAAAAGGATTTTTAAAATTATATTCACAAAAACAATGTAAATACGAACCTGTGGCCATACAGTAACATCCAGGTAAGTCTCCAATGGTAAGACTGAATGCCAGTTACAGATCTTGCATACAGAGGTAACGAGGTCATTAGTGTTTTACCAGACTCCAAACACACAAATAAATGCAGTAATGCAAAATGCTTAGCAAAATTTATGCCCTGATACTTTTTAATAAATTAAAGTTATGGTACAGAAATGTAGTTCTCTTTACCTTACACTGTTCATAAAAAAAATTACAGCAGTAACTAATAAGCCTAAACTACTCAATGCGGGAGGATATTATTACAGAACGTTACAATTACATCACATTTACATACCTAGAAATATACATAATAGCACTATTCTTATCACTGTGCATCCACAACAATAACGACTGTCAAAATTTAAATTTAGTTACAATTGGTCCAATATTGTCAAACTGTAACAAAAAAAACTTTATTTCTTAATTTCTTGCTACCTTTCAAAAACATTAGCCCAGCCAAAATCAACGCTTATACAATGAACAATGAAAATATTATATTTAGTTTCAATTGGTCAAATTGTTCCCCACAGTAAAAAATAGCAACATAATTTTTCACACGGTGACCATTTTCAAAACAAGTACTTGATATACACATAAATCATATAAGTCTGGTCAACGTAAGAAGTACTTTACGTGTACCACATTTGTTGAAAAAAAGGTTCCGTCAGATATCTTTCCTGATAAAAAAAATTTTAAAAGGCCACTATTTTGAAAATATAAGCACAGCATAAGCAAAAAAATTTGGTGAAATTTGAAAAAGTGGTTCTTCACACATTTCTTGTCATCAAAAAATTTTCTAATAGAACCATTTTGAAAAAAAAAAAAAAAAAAAAAAAAAACCTAATTCAAAATTTACATTTGCATCTTTAAACAACCTGTAAGTACGGTTACAAATATAAATAGTTTCAGAAAGTTTGACATAAGTCTCAACTAGTTTTGTTTATTTCATGTGGCATGAAATAACCCAATACCAAACTGGATTGTGTTTATAGAGTTATTAAATACTGTAGGGCAATATTCAGCTCTAGTGACAGTGCCTTCAAAGCCTGCTTACGAAAATTCATGTTTAATTCTGTGATTTTCACCTCAAATAGTAGTTACAGTTAGGTACTTCATACCATCTTCCATAAACTACTAATAAACGCCACGCAAAAATAACGCTAGTAGTAACTATGAACAGTTCGTTTATATCATATAAAATATTATTATAGTATTGTACGTATGCTTCACAATAACAGAAAATAATTTTTCATTCAATTTCGCGGTATAAACACGCGCGCAATGCTCTTTCCAACTTCAAAATTTCGTAGCATCACGTGGTAGTTATACGTCGTATTCATTACAACAGCGGAAACATATTTTTAGTTTCAAAGTAGTTAAAAATTCAGCTTCCAAGAACACAGAAAAGCGTTGACTTGGATAAGAAACAACACACTTTACGCTTAAAAACTCCTTACAACATGCACATCGCCATCTTGTAACAGCCCATACAAGAAAACCATAGATTGGCTGATAGCTATAAAATACGCCAATAAGAAACCGGGCACAAATGATGGCAGCGTTCTGTTACTGCTGAAATCAATGAGATTACCGAGTTTACTGCCAGCAGTATCGGGACAGATTCAGTGTTAGTGGAAATAGTATTTGTCTCAGTGAGAATAGTTTCGGAACGTTCGGCAATACAGTAATAAAAGAGGTTGTAAATATAAACAACAAATTGAATCAACTGATATAAGAGAACCAATTTGGCTTGAAACACAATTTATTAAATTGTATTATACCCAAAAAACGCAGGTAGTTTACGAGTGCATGGTCATTTTAACCTCTTCTATTAAAAAGTATATATACAGTGCTTATATACACATACATATACCGTAGTTACATTGACCTTGTATTAGTACTTTACTTAGATTGTTGTACATGTCCCACAGTCACAAAAAACATGTAATTATATCACCTAACCTTCGTAACATCCATAAGTTCTACATTAATTTTTAAAACTCCCCCATCACTTATTTTAATGACACTACACAACCTCTGCAGCTCCAGTAATCTCAGTAGTCTTCTAGCCTCGCACACGGTGCTTACACGAAAGCACACGAAAATAACTGGTAGTGATCTCGGCAGTTATTACTGAGAGTACTGAACCTGTGAAATCAGAAGTAACGGAATGCGCCCTATATACCGAATTTTGTTATTGGTTCCTATGGTGTTCATTGTGACCAACTGCTGAATCCACAGTAAAAACTTACTTTACGAATGTTTATGCACAATAGGAGAGAGAAACAACAATGTAAAACACGTTACATGTTGGTACACTTGCACAAAACATATTTGTCTGCTATTCATTTGCAAATAATGGTAGCAATGTACACATAACATCGTCGAACGTCCCAAAATCCGAAACATTTTCTTGTCCTCCGTAAAACCGTAAAACGTATGTACTTTCCGTACATTTTACGGACAATCCGTAAAAGTTGGCAGGTATGTTTGATATGAACAAAATGTGCAAAAGTCACGTCATTTTACTAAGTGAATAGTACAGACCTCAAAGTGGTCTAGTACCTCTAAAATAGTGAATATAGTGACTACGAAGTGACTATAAAGGAAAAAAAGTGACCAAAAAGAGAATATACATAAAAGTATTAAATTACATCATTTGTACCTTTTTTACATAAAAAAACACTGAATACTTGTTACCTCTGTATTCTATGCTTACTACAGTAAAAGTCCGATGTAACGAGTACGGCATATAACATAAAGTTCGCTATAACGTTAACTTCCCTCGGCACCGTCAGTTGCACATACATTGTGTGGGTAAAATATGTTGGTTTTAACGACAGCGCAGAGAGTTCATTTTCGCTATAACGATAAGTTAAATTGCAGCAGTTTGTCGTCAGATTGGATGCAGGATTAATAGTGTTTTAGGAAACGTTTCCGTTTTTGTGCATAAACGTTTACCGCTGTCTGCAGCGTAGTAACGGCAACCACGCGGTCACGCTACTGCCGTACAATATGCCAGCCATACCCTTCTGCGCACGCGCGTGACTCGTCATTGAGTTGGCCCCGCAGCGAGCACACTCTGCATGGTGGCGCGGTATTAAATTGTGTGGGTTGGCCCCGCAACGAGAATAACATTCTCAGGCGCAAGCTCAAGATGGGAGGGGAGGAGGGTGGCGGCCCGCAATGAGCATCATGTGCCCTGCATCGCGGCGCAAGCTCGATGACTTTCTGCGCGGAGGGGGGGGCGGCCGCCCGACCCGCAATGAGCATAACGTGCTCTGCATCAACAAGAGGCAAACTCAGTTTGATTTGTCTTGTGCCAATAATCTGATTGTGTTTGTATCCGTTGTTATTCAGCCTAGCTTTGTTTTTCCAATCATGGATAAAAAACGAAAATCACTTGATTTATCCACAAAATTAAAAATAATCCAGGAATGTGAAAACACGTCTGTCAGTAAAAGTGAGATGGGAGACGTTACGACCTGACCCTGTTGACTTTGTTCACGATTTTAAAAAACAAAGAGAAGATCAGATCTGCCGCCCTGAAAGATTGTGCGCCGGCTAAAACAAAAAAACCTCGCATGGCAAATAGGGGTGGGCGAATATGAAAATTTCATTTCGAAGCGAATTCGAAGCGAATAGGTTGAAATATTCACGAATTCGAATCAAATATCGAATCGAATATCAAGTAAATTGAATTTTTTAACAAATATACAATGCAAAATAATTTACACTGTTAGGAACTTACCTTGAAGGCTAATTATAAATTGAGTAAAAAATGAGAGTTTTGTAGTGATTTGGAAAAAAAATTTTTAGTGGAATTATTATTTGTAATTGCTCAGGATGTGGTTTCAGATGATTCTGTAGGGTTGTAGTGGTGCCTAAAAGAATCACAAATTCCCAAAAAAATTCAGTTGGTTTTATAAAACTTAACGGACCCTAAAATCGTATATATTTTTAATTACTTTCAGAAGCACCTGTTGGAATTTTGAATATTTTCTTGCATGTTTTGCATGTTTCTTTATTACCGCTGCCACTTTTAGTAAAAAAATTATCAAATAGTGGTCATGGATTTTTGGCAGGTGGCCCAGTATTCAGATCTGAAGTGCTTGGCCCCATTAGTTGATTTTAGAAAATTGCAAAAATAGTTTCC
>PNEQ01102651.1:0-19288 GCA_003012365.1 Medauroidea extradentata
TATTTCTATGCGAGAAAGTTACGTTACTCGCGATGAATTTTGCGTGAAAATTCACTTGAAAATTTCATTTCTCATTGTAGTTTGGCCTGTTTTAAGAATGAATTTGTCGAAAATGGGATTTTCGCGATTAATCGCAGGTAATTGACTTGTCGCATTAATTCGCGGCTATATCGTTATTACGATTTTTCACCCTCTCTACAGATGGTTTATAACACTAGATGTCCAGTCTTTAATCAGCTCAAATTAGTTTCCAGCTGCTTTAAACTTCTTTATTAAGGATTTCAAAGTTTGCCACACGTTGAATTCATGTATTATTGCTTAATTTTTTGAATTCCACGATACCTGTCAGACACACAAAGAGATATTCTAATCTGTTTCAATAATCTAGCTAACAAAGTTTCGCAGGCTTGTTTTTCTAACTCACCTACTGCTTGTCCTTTTTGCAACACCACAAAATCTACAATTTTTCTGCTGTCAATGTCCATTGTCGTGTATGTTACATACTTAGCACAGTACCCAGGACTGTCAAATTGTCCATCACCTACTAGCCTGACTTCACTCGCATTTTCAAAATATATACTTCCTTCATTTAGCCAAAATGTTTTAATTGCCCTGTGTTACTGGAAATACTTTTCAATCCCAAAATATTTGAAAATACTTTAAAAAAAATGAAAAACTCAAACCGCACAGGTACATGGAAGTTGCCTGTTGTATGTTTAGTGTAGATCGTCCATTAATGTTTGGTTGTGAATGCCATGTGCTTTTATGACCTTTTGTGCAGTTTGTTGTCACTGTGAGTGAAGCACCTTTGACAGCTATCTGTACGTCACATACACTACTACCACATTGCGAACAGAACTTCAGTAGCTGTAGGAGGCAGTCAAAAACTACTAGAAACATCTGCGATACACAAGACTGTCTATTTTTACCATTGTTTTCTAGTGGGTTCATTTCATTGCACTCGTTTCCTGAACTGACACTGTCTTCGCTTATGATAAAATCATAGTCAATGTCACTTTCTTTTTCAGTACTATCTTCACTTACAAAAAACCAATTCCTGTAACTCTCCGTCCCTAGCTCACACTGAAAATCTCAATTGCGATGAGGCTCAGATTATTCATTTGTATCATTACAGTTCTCAATCACAGTGTCATTATATTCCACGACTCCTAGATTGCAAAATGAACTTGAGCACACACTTCTTCTTCAAAAAGTCTGGCATTTTAACCCCTAAAAGATTGGATTTATGCACAGACAAACAATCAAAATTGTTTTCACTAAACTGCTGAGAACACGCTTTCACAGTTTTACCTGACGTGAATGCTTTGCTATTAATTTTAGCTAACCAAGCCTTGTATCTGTTTGGTGACTTTTCTCTGTTAGGGAAACTATGAAAACTCAAATCTTTATTTTTTTCAGCAATATTTGAATACATTTAAATACATGGTAAAACACTTATTTTCGATAGCACGTGACACGTTGTGAAGTAGCGGTGGGCACGGCATGGTACTAACTGGTCGCGCCTAGCCCGCTGTGTGCAGGTGAAGTGAGTTATAGCCTACCGTGACGTCATCGCTACCTGGCCGTCCGCACATTTTAATGGATTTCTCGAGAACCAGATGTCGAATCTAGCTCCAGTTTTCACTGCTGTTGTTTGCTCTTCACGACACATTCACTTAACTTCACGTTTATTTTGACCTCATAGCTCCTTTAAGCAAAAACAAGCAAACAAAACAACAAAAAAAAAATCAGGCAATATTAAACTGACCACAACCTCAGAGCACTCTAAAATAAAATATTTATTTGCCTGGTTTCTTCAGCTTGGACTCTCAGTTCACAGTCCATCTGCAATTATAGTTGTATTGCTATTAACCAACACTGTTGAGAAACCTAACCTCTGTAAGACATCAAATTAAGAAGAAAAAAAAAATATTATTACTAACGTTTTTGCTACTTGTTGAATTTAGCACGCTACACTGATAACCTTGCACACAACACAGGACTAGGACACCATCAGTCCTGTTGGTAAGCCGGGCAACGGCAGTTGTATTAAGGTTTGAAAGGCTTTGGAAATCACCACCTAACTCGCCCAACTTAACTTATCTAGCTGACATGTTCCAGAATACCTTAACATCCTTAAGACTCACATGTGCAGATTGGCATGTTATCAGGAATTTCAAGCACTCGCAAAGTGAATACAAAAGTTGTTCAGTTCTATTGGAAAATACTTAATTATGAAGAGAGAGAATAAAAATTAAATGTTTCCGCCAAACACTTGCATCTAGGGTCTCGTGTGACCAGCAACTTCACAATAGCAAGACATAGCACTTGAGTAGGGTTATCAATTTAATCGCAGATTTATTGTAAGGGCCATTTCTGGTAACTTTTCTCACAACAATTGACCACTAGTAAAATTTTTGAGGTAAGTTATTATCAATAACAAATTCACTTTAACACCACCTGAAAAGTAAAAAACTCAAGATCATACATAGTTCACTTCATTTCAAACTATATAGGTTTGACAGCAAAGTATTATTTACATGTATGTATAAAAGTTCATATTTGGTCAATTTTTGTAGTTTCCCTTTAAGTAGTACGTATGTAGTTTCACAACATTCTGGCACAGTTCAGTCCCCTTGGTTTCTACAAATTTTGAAATACAAAATATGTGACATCCTATTTGATGTCCAGTCCGTACGGGATAATAATTTAGTCCTAGGATATGGGAAATCCCGTAGAAAATGGGATAGTTAGATACTGTACAATCACATTGCTAATTGCTGTTTAGGGAAAGGTGTTGGGGTTGTGTGTTTTACATTGATTTTGGTCAGACTTCGTGTTATGCATGCATTACTTTTGCCAAGCGGCGTATAAAAAGAGCACTGGCAATATGTATGGATGATTGGTTGGTGCAGGGCAAGGGTATAAGATATGCTCCATTTCTTCTATGATGTTCTGTTCCTAAGTATATTGCATGGGTGCCATTCGGGAGCACACATTTCAAGTCACAACTGCTGCTTTCCTTAACAGATTCTTGGCTCTCTCACTTTTTGCCCCTCTCCCCCCCCCCCCTTTCCTCTTGTGTTAGTTCTGAGTAGTGATACTATTAACTGTATCTCTAATGACTGCAGATATGCAAACGTACTGTATTTACTTACATAATATTACATGTTTTTGCAGCCATTATAAGGTATGTCCAGAAAAAAAAAATTCCAGTCAAGGTGTAAAAGATAAGGTAAATGTATGCACTTATATTATGTTTCTTACAAGTTTAATGTAGTAATATGGCATAATATTGCGTTAGAACGTTACAATATAGCTATGATTAAGAGGAACCGCGAGTATGTACATCTGAAAAATTAATGATTAGTGTACATGTGATGATGTTTTATACACTTGCTGAACTGCTAGTTTATGATTATAGCAGGAAAATATCACAAATATCTAACTTAAAATTGGACAAATAGTCCAATTGGAGTCGATTAAAGCTGTAAACAAAACATAAGTAAAAAACTGTGACGTACTGTTGATCAAACAATAGCAGTGTGAAACAAATTACACGTATGTTTAAAACCACGGTAAAGTACACACTATTACACAGATAAACATGAACAACCACCCTTTTCTGCACCTTCTCTGCCCAGGGTATCCCACTGCGAAAAGTCCTGGAATTTCGTCTTAACTGTGCTTTTTTGCTCAATAACAGTTTCTTAACTCACATTTTGCCTTCTAATAATTTCCTGTAGAAGTTGATGTTGTTGAGATTGCAAGACCTGCCGTATCGGAGAGTTATATTACAAATATATAATTGTACAGGAATTATAGTATTTCTGTTAATAGGAGTTTTAGGACTGTGAAAGGATACAGTAAGAGGGTACCATAGTTTCGGCAACTAACATACCACTACATTTATTGCTGTGGTACCACATTTCTGTTACATCACACAAACACAGCCCGAGCATAGCTGACCCGACCTGATCGGCAGCTGCCAAAATGCTACCAAGGCGTCTAAGCAACATTGCAGATTATATTCTGGACTGTTTAAATCTAAAATGGCTAGTAAATTGTCCATTTTCATGAAGTTGTTGGTAAAAGTTTATCAGAAAACAGTTTTGCTATGTGTCTGTGAACATTTTGAAGGTTTTTTTTTTGTAAATACAGGTTCATACATTTGGGTTGGTGTTGGCTGTACGTTTTCGACAGTTCTAGAACTTGAAGTGAATTTATGTTAATTAATAAGTTATTACCGTGATGGTGTATTTAAGAAGAGACATTTGTTGTCTGAACACTTGCATATTTAGTATTCTCAAAATGATGTTATAAAATGGGATCATAACTGTCTTTGAAAATGTGAAAATACATATAACCTCAGAGGCCATGGTACATAACTCTTACAAACTTTTAAATAGAAACTGTGTTAATAAAAGAGTGGTGTTTTAAATTGGTAAGTGTGATTTAATTGACTAGCATGCATTTTTGAATCTGTGAAAGAGAGTTAGTAAACTTTGTTGTAGGAAATCACATAGCGTAATGGCCTTATAAGTATTAAAATCGACTTACGTGTGTGAGCACGCATGAAAAGCTAACCAACATTGCCTGTCGCTTAGGAAGTCGGTGAGGGATTGGAATTTATTTTTAGGAAAAAAATTTGTTAAGGTGAAGGGGGTTGGTAAGTTTAGGAAGGGTTTGGCAAGTGGTTTGAAGAGTGCTTATAGCTTGCTACCAGGCAGGTTCCCAATTGCAAGTGAATAATAATAATAATAATAATAATAATAATTATTATTATTATTATTATTTAACTTATTGAACTTAATCTGTAGATTCAGTTTGTGTCCTTTTTTAATATAGCCTATTGTTTTTGTAGCTGATCATGGGAATACTTTTGGCACGAGATTTAATTTTTTTTGCTATGCTTATTTGCCAAATTTGAGTTCTATTCATGTAAGTTATAAGTTTCTCATGTCATGCAACATGTTAGGCTTTTTTTTTTAATTATTTTTTTTACGATTCACGTACATAAGTCATGTTTTACCATGTTGTGACTACATACTGATAAATGTGCAGTAAATTAAACTATACTTACTCTTTGTGGAAGGTTTATTTTGAGCTTGTATTGATATTGAATTAAGTTGTAGAGATTACGAATTTATTGGATGCACATTTTCTGGTTGTATGAACCTAAGTGTACATTTATAACACTCTTACTACTACAGTACTTTGCAGGTAGTACACTGTACATTATGTTAACATTTTTTTTTATTATAAAGAAAGTTGGTGTTACCTCATATTTGAAGACATGATATTGTTTTGCGAGATGATTATCGCCTGGTTCTTACTTTTAATTGAACAATGACTTGATTACACTTGTGACCTTATATTTTTATTTTGTGCAAAATAACCTCCCAGCGTACTTTAAATATTTTTTAAAAAGTCAGAGAAATATTTGCAGTTCAGTTCTGTAAACCCTGGATAAGTCAGGGAATTTCGAACTCTCTGATCTGTGGCAACCATGATACAAAGACAATTTCCTTGTGTTCACAATGAACTTGCTCCCCTGCTAGTGTCCTTAAATTAATTGCTAGTTAAAAATGGGGAGGAGGCAGAATATTTAGTTGACACAAATTTGAAGCCCGACATAGTACAGGCCGAAGTCGTCATGACAAGCTCCTTGCTCAAGAGTGTTCTCAAAGAATTTACATTACGAAACGCGCTTCATATAAACATTTGACACAATCGCCATTTCCTCTCAAAATATCTCATTTTCTTTTAATCTAGGTGCAGAACACTTAACACAATTTGAGTCACAGGCACTTGAGATCTGCGAAGCCAAGCCTCTTGTACAGTTGCGGGACACTGAAAATTACATAAAAGCTGTCACCCTACCTTTGTCCTCACTCACACGTCCTACCTGAATTCTCATAGAACAATTCAATGTTGTCTTAGAAATGGCCACATGCCCTCAATTAGGCTTGCTCCACTCCAATTTCACGAGTGATGCGGCCACTCACAGCCAGAATCCTCTACTACTCCCCCACCCCACCTCCCTTTCCACCTTGCCCGTGCGTGCGTTGAAACTCTGGCGCCTGAGGAGAGGAAGAGGATGAAGGAAGTGTGAAGGAATAAGCTGACTCGGGAACGAAAGGATAAAGCCACACGGAAACTAAACTAGAAAAGAAAACCCTATTAAAATTTTAAGAAAAATCGCAAATATATCAAAATGAGTATTTGATCAACCTAAACATATAAAAAACAACCATGTGTGACTCAAGCAAACACACTACCACTCATTATATTTGCATGCTTGTAAATTTCTTCATGGTAAATAAGTAATTATATACAGTAATTACAATGTTACATCTGTATGGCCAAATATTCACAGTATTTGGTTTTTTAACGAACATGGCACTGGCAAAAACTGCATGCCGAAGAAAAGGCTGAATTGACTTATTCAGAGTGATTTGATTGGCAGAAGTAGATGATTGCTACACCAAGCGTGAGGTCCTAACTATCGTGCAGTCTCAATTACCTCACTGACTGTAATGTCTCGGAGTGCACAATCAATACTCTCGCAACTCAGAGATGTTTAGTTCCGAGATATCGTCAGAGAACACGTCACCTTTTTTTACATGGCATGCATGCCACGTTTGCAAAAATTGAGTGGTACGCCTACGTGCTGGTGTTTTTCTGTTGCTGTTATGCAGGTTTTTGATACTTTTCGAAATAAGGGTTTGCCCATTATGCGAGTAAATACGGCATTTTGCAAATAGGTTTTACCGCGATAATTTTTATAATTTTTTGACGTTTCCTGAGAAAAGCCTTGTAAAGTCGGGGGTCTACTGTATGTCAATACACAACAGCAAGATTCAAAATGTTCATCAACAATACCAGAACCTGATTGAAAATGATGAACAGGAAGTTATAGGAGTTGAGGGAGGGGTGGGGGCGAAGTGATACAATGGCGACAGTGATAGCTGAAATTGTCTATATGAGATGGTATGGTGACGGAGGGCTTGATAAGATAACACTTTGCACTGAGCTGTTTGCAAGAACCTTGTGCTGTTAACCATGTAGCACCCCAGTGCTGGAGACTATCTGGCACAGTACAGTCACATTCTCACTAAATTATCAACTACATCATTTTGTTTGACATGTCGTAGTTTGCTGTTGTCATGCCGGTTGGCTTATACACTAGAACAGCGAGGCCAGGAAATGTTTATGGGGTAACAAAAATTTGGTGCGGCCTGTACTTGAAATATTTTCTTACCAAAAACCGATGGTGTGGCCTATACATGTATAATGTAGTAGTTACTAGGGGTTGCTTAATACTAGACAGTCTCAATAAGTCTAAACATTCAATATTAAAGGAATCATTCTTTTTGGGTAACATAATACAAATACTTGGATAACTTGAAAGCAAATTTAGATGACCTTGAATAGTTAGTTAAGACAGGTAATGAAATAAGTTGGCCTGCGTTAGCAAATCTTGCTGTTTGAAAATCATTTACATGGCTGTTTGTTTGAAATTTGTATCAATGTTAACATAGGTAAAATGAAATTTTGACTTATGTGCTCTTGGAGTGTTAAAAATTGGCCTAACTTCTTCTCATGTAAACAAACTGTATTTGACCGTGAAGTGTCCCACTTGCACCTGAATAATTAACAACATTAATACAATTACTTTCACCTTTGTAAATGTATCCCTTCATGCGATAGTATTGTGTGCATTTATAAAAGAAAATTGCAGAGACTGCTAAAGTTATAGTGCTTACTTTAAATAGGTACAGTAGAACCCCGATTTTACATTCCCCTGTATTACTCTTTCCCCTTATATACATAATTTTTTATGGTTCCCATAATTTTCCCTATGTTAACAATGTATTGTATTCCTGCCATTTATTTTTAAGTCGATACTTCCTTCCTCTGATTTACACTTACAGTATTTTTTTTACGAAGCTTAACAATATTTCTCCCCGTACTTAACAAAGTAAATTTTGATATTGTGAAAGAAGGATGAAATTTCAATAGAAAGAATACTGTAGAATGTACCTATGTACGTGTACAAAAAGGTTTAAAAACAGAAGTGCAATTTGATCAGTGTTAATAGTATAAAATACACATTTTCTTAATCTATGCCCTGTAGCATGTCAATACCAAACAAAATTTTTTATTAGAACATTGATTATATTTTACTTCTAAACACTTTGAGGTCACACATTACGTCTGTGGTGCAATAATGACTTGACATGTAAAAATGTTTATATTAATAGATGTTTGGTTATAGTTTCTGTTGTTTCCTTTATTTACACTTTCCCTTAATTTACACCATTTTTATTTGTCCCTTAGAAAGTGTAATGTAGGGGTTGTACTGTAGTTATGTGGTAAGTACATACTACAATTAAATTGCAGTAACTAACTGTATGTAGCATCATGGCAAAATGTTTCATGTAAATGTTATTGTATTAAAAATGGTTACATACTTAAGAACACTGCTTAATAGAGATACAGTATTTTATTTATTTATATTCTGTTGTATGCAGAACCCAATATGCACACTTTAACATATGTTTATCTCACAGAAAATCTTTATTAGAGTTTGGTTGTTAGTTTTGGTGCTTACAATATTAAATTCCAAATAAACGTTTTGAAAATACAAAAATTTGCTTGCTGCTAATGGTGGACAACCAATAAATTACGTAAATACAATATACAGCTGCAGCTTAATGTGTCAGTAGAATAAAAGCTAACGTGTTAAGTCAATGATGTGACTGATTGATCTCTTACAATATTGTAATTTATCTTACAAATCATTATACTGTTATTTTACAGCTCTGTGAAGTATTTATTTGTTTGTTTATTCACCTTTCTGTTTAGTAATAGTACATTGCTATAGAAATCATCAGGAATAGTATGGTTCAATATGATACAAATACAAAAATACAGTATGCTATAACATAATAACTAAAATAAAATTAAGACAGTAGTTACACAAGCCTATCAAAAACATGAGTTACACGTTTTCCGAGTTTTAAACATTTACAAATTATTTACTAACATACACAAAAGTGCATAATTATACTATACAAATTCACCTATACTGTATTGACAGGTATTCAGACAGAGAGTAAAATTGTGATATTTTCAGAATTAGAAAAGTTAGGTATAGATCATTCGGGATAAAGTGAGCACTAAAAATTTAACCTTTGAAAAAAATCACTAGCTGTTACTGCACATAAGTTAACATTAGCAAAAGTTACATTACTGCTTGTATGGTTGCAAGCGAATCATCGTATTTAGTTCCGTCTATTTTCCTATTTGAATACAACATTAGTGAAAGAACATCAGATGAAACAGACCTCTCTGTATTTAATACACTTTTAAATATTTATTTATATGATCTTATTGATATTTCTACCGACTATATAATTTGACTTAGAGCGCCAGCACAATGCGACGCTACCTGGTCGTTGCACGTGGCTGCTTGCTCCATACCTCAGACAGTTCAAAATTCCATTAACAGGTGGCATCAGAGTTAGGTTTTCACTGCTTCGCTTGCTTGAAAGAGTTTTCACACATGACAAAATCCATTATTTAATGTATCTATTAACTGCGTCGTCATCGTTCACGACAGTAGAACTGAAAGAAACTTGAATTCTTGGATTGCATGTGTCATATGTGTTTTTAGTGGTGGTTTTGAGTTACAAATTCAAATTTACTTATGCCCGCATTTACGAGATTCGTAATGGTAATAGTGTGTATTATATCAATTAGAGCCAATAGACAAACCAGTATTATATACTGTATACTGTATACTCGCGGGTATTTATAACTAAGATTACTATTGGTTATAGCATATATTCAGCCCTTGTGCATTTAATGAATATATATTGTAGATAACGTTTTTATCGAATCAGTGTAGCCTGATGCAGATGTAAACATTGTACAAGCCTATGTAAATAAAAGCACGTGGCAATATTTATGTTTACATTTTGCGGAAAGATATAAACTGGAAGAAAATATAAATCAATTAGGGCGTTTTTGAGTGCTCACTTTGTTCCGAATTACCTATAGGCGATACTAGGAAAAACTTAAAATTTTGCACTACACTTGAAAAATATGTATGGGTGATTAGTAAAAAAGAACCTGTTTCAAAATAACAGAAACTTGTCAATGTTCCATTGCAGTTCTGTACTTTATACTGTAAAATGTACATATAATTGGCATTGAGTTATCTCAGCACCGAGTGTCTTGTCCTCAATAATTTCAGTGATTGTAACGAACTGTTGATAGTGTATGCGCACAGTGAAAAATTAATTTTTGTTTAGTGTTTGCACTTGTTGCTGTGATTCATAATATTGTTTCATTTTACGGTGGGTACATTTTTGCAGCAATTTTAGAATATGTATGATAAAACAATTTACTATGTTTGTGTTATAGGTATATGGTGCTGCTTACAAATTATTATTGATTAATGTTGGTATTTAAATTGCTGTTGAACCCTAATTTTGAGTGCAATGGATTTTTAAGTGGTATCAATTTCTAGTGGTCATTCTCGGGAATGTCAAATGTTGGAAACTAAGAATAAGCCCAAGAAAATAAACAAATTACAACTGTGCACTGTATGCTAGGCATAGCATGAAAAACAATTTTAATGCAATTTTAGGGTTTTAAGGGATAAAAATCAATTGGCAATGAATTTGAGTGGTCATTTTTAGGCACCACGGGGATATTCAAAATTGGGGTTTTATTACTTGTTCTTCTCAGGGTACCACGAAATAACATGGTTGCTCCATTCTAAGCTGTCCTCAATTATAACCTGCACATGAATTTAGAGAAAATTTTGATAAAAATAGTTATTTTCAATTCTAAGCGATTCTGGAAAATTACAATAATAATTGGGTCCCTAAATTTTTCTTCTTTAGCTTTTAGATGAAGTATCTCACAGTAGGCTACACTTTTCATTCATCTGTTCTTGTGTGTGTGTCTGCTGCCCTGTTTATTTTCTTTCAAGCAATAATAATAATAACCATGTGTTTCAAGGGGGCAGTGTAATGCATAGGGTTTTTCTACAATTCTATGTCTACATGAAACTGACATTTTGACCTTATTTGTACTATACAGGTTGTGAAAACCTGCTTGAAACATTTGGAAAGGTGAATTCTGGGGAAAATGACACATTAATGTAATGCAAATTATAGCCCAGCTCAACTTGTAAGGGATATATTCACCCTTGAAAATCATGTTTTAAACACATGTTTTTGCTACTCATTGGAAATGGCTTTGAATGAAACCACAAAGCCTTGAACATTCAGCATTATTAAGATCTAAAACACAAAGGAACAAAAGGCATTAAAATAGTCCACCAACATACTAAACATAAAAGTGACTTCCCTTTACTATTTGCATACAATTTTTTGCTATCATAATTTATGGTCTTGTAATGCAGTTTTTGTATCCAGTACACCCTACTCCAACTGAACACAAAAAGTGCTCTTGGGACAAATGTCCAGAACCTTCAGTTTCTTTTAAAAATCTATCCAGAGATGTTAGCAGTGGTTAAAATGCATGATGTAGTATAAGCATTTACAGTCTCTTACACCCTATCTCATTGTACTATGGCCACTTGTATAAACATTTGCTTGATCCCAGTTCAACTGACATAAGGGCCAGCATGACTGGAGTGGAGGTCAAATGTTAACAAACATGCAAAAAGGATTTGTTCAATAAAATTATATCAGGCTTACTAACCGTAAGAAAAAATTTACCTAAGGGCATGGTGGTTTGTAAACTATTTTTTGATTGGTCAAGTTTAACGAGAATTTTATTTTATCTTTGGTTTAGTGTATAAAGAAAACAAAAAGACTGGTTATGTTGGTTTTTAAGGCAAACTCTTAACGTTTTTCTAGTTGAGTAGTACAAAAATTTATATCTACACAAGCAAAAGTCCATTAAAATAATTTTACCGGCAGACGTAAGTGTTATTGTTACAGCATCATAAAAAATATGCAATACATTGTCTCAAGAAAGCTGTCAAACTAAAGAACCAAGGAATTGCACGGCGGCTGCACACGTGGCCGGCGACATCATCTGTTGCCAACAGCTGTGTGCGACTTGGCAATGCCGGGCTGCAGCAGATACTCGCATGGTCATCGCATTCCTGTGCACTGTTGTCGCCTGCCAGCCTAGCACTAGACAGTACACACATGAATTTGTAGTACGGTACCTAGATCTTAGTTTTCTCCACCCGAGAGTTTTGTGCTGCCGAGACAAATGATCTAGGCACGCGGTACCTAGATCCACGTTTTCGCCGCTCAAGAGTTTTTTGTGCTGGTGAGACAAAGAATCTAAGCATGCGGACCTAGATCCTTGTTTTCTCCACCTGAGAGTTGTGGGCTGACGAGACGAAGGATCTAGGCACGCGCTCCAGCGCATCGATCGCCAAGCGACGCACGCTTTGCTGTGAGGTAAAAGTGACCGTTGTTACGAATATGGCGCTCATAAAAATTTTGTACTGTAAATTTTATTAAAGAAACAGGGCACTTGTTTTCATTTGTGACGGAAAACTCAATCCCTTGAAACATCATACAACCCCACAGCTTACAACTTAACTTTCAAACAATGTTTAAACTATGAAAAATTTTCACACATTCGTATAAGACGAGTAACAATTTTTGAAGGTCAAAGTATGTAAAATAGTAGTCTTATATGCTGGCAAATACGGTATTGTACCTTACGGCCTTAAGTACTTTATTTAGCATGCCCTATGCTAACACAGGTGTTTATTTTAAAAAGCAAAAAAATAAAACATAACATTTTACACAGAACTTTAATACTATAGATGAATAGTTTGCTTTGCTTTTATTTGTGAATGCAAGTTATAGGGCCTGGGTAATTTAAAAAAAAAAATTTTTGATCTTAACCTTAACAATTATCACATAACCAAAATTAACATAACCAGCTACACATTTAAGCGAAATTGATGTAGTGGTAGCCAAAACTGTTGCGGTTTCAAAAACTAGATATTGTCGAACTTCATTCTGGCCTTATTGTTTCCTTGCAAGATAAATGTTTGGTCTAGGGACATAATGAAACATGTCAAACAACCGATATATTGCATTACAACTCTCTAGCTTCTAAATACATATCAAATTTATTTAATTAAAATTGAAAGTAAAACATACACATCCTTATGTAAAACTGTACCTTTGATTGGCACACAAGAGTTTTCGGGGTTATTATTTAGCAACAAAATATTTTAAAGAGAATACAGCCTTCCTGAATTGTAAATTATCTTTACCAAGTATGAATTACCATATTATTTATTACTTATGACACAAGTTATTTAGTCAACGTGTTTGTCTCTGCGTGTATATTGCCTACTACCAGGAATTTTCACGTCACCACTAACAGCTTTATGTGGATTTTTGAAGGCAATGGTAGGTTATGAAAAGTTGCCCCAAGGGCACCAGTTTTGTTCAGTTGGATGTACTGGATACAATTGCATCAGAAAACCTCATATCATGAATAAAGACCCGAAAGTTTAGCTGGTTTAACGGCTTGCTAGCTGGATTCTACTGTAGCATGGGAGTCTGTGAGGGTTATTTTTAATAAACAGTGATCCATTTGTGAAAGTAACTCGCATGCACCTTGTCAAATGAATAAATGAAAATTCCAGGTCTGTAGTCAAGATGGCAAATGGTTGCATGCAATTAAGGAAGGTCACCGGTGTGTTTGGCTTGTTGGCAGATGATTTTATGCCTTTCGTTTCTGTATGTATTAGATGTCAATAATGCTGAACAATGTTCAAAACATTGTGGTTTTATTCAAAGCTGTTTCCGATGATTAGCAAAAAATACCAAGTTATAACTTGATCTTCAAATGTTACTATCTTCCTTATGAGTTTAGCAGGTCCATACATTGTCTTACATGATTGTTGCTATCTTCTCCCCCTAGGCTTCTCCTTCAGAAATATTTCAGGTGAGTGTCTGAACTGCCCATATTAAAATTAAGTAATTACAATATTTACAAAGATAAACAGATGGCTTGGTCAATATTTTTTACGTTTTATTTGCATGAACACCACCGAACTGAATAGTTGATCAATTATCATTAAGATTTTGTTGTAACACATACTAGATGCCTACTTGGTAGTTCAGCCAACAGTTGAGGCTGTGTCCTCTAAATAACAGCACTATCGTTATCCGTGTGCCATCTTTTGTAGATTGATCGCTACTCGTAGCTGCTATTTGTATCCTTGTTGAAATATTTTTGCTTGTGATTTCACTGCCAGTCACAAACAAAGCTAAGAGCAAGGTTTTTTCCTTGTAAATTTTTCTTAAACACAGTATTTAATAACTGCATTTTGCTTTGTGGAGCTTGTAGAGCTTATGTGATATTTATTTAACCACAAAATTAAGAAAATCTTGTAATATATAGATGAGCACAAATGAAGTATATACAATTTCAAAAAATTATTAAAACTAAATGGTACAATATACTGGCTTCAAACCTTATACTGTTCGTACAAAATCTCTGGAAGTTTTTTTCCGCTGATTACAGGGACTCAATATGTGCTCCTCTCGTAACACAGCAGACATCAAAACGATATTCATACTCTTCCCATACCCTGCGCAACATGTCAGTAGAGATGGATTCTACCGCAGCTACGATTCACTGCCTTAGCTCTGGCAAGGATTGTGGTAGGGGCAGGACAAACACCTTGTCTTTAACATTACCACACAAGAAAAAATCTTAAGTGGTTAAGTCTGAGGATCGTGGTCGCAAACTGCACCACACTTCATCAGCAATAGCACGGCCGAGCCATCGTCCAGGCAGATGTGTTGATGGTGACATGGGGGTGTTGTGTTCCCCAAAACCAAACATTGTGATGATTAACTTACCATTAGTGTGAAATGTTGCTTAGTTGATAAAAATTAATCTTTTAGACAGTTTTTCGTCATTGTCCATTATTGCCAACATCTCGGTGCAAAAGTCAGATCGTGCTGCATGACTCTGGGATTTAGTGCCTAGGCCAGCTGCAATCTGTACCGTTTCATGTGCAAGCGTTTACGCAAGATTTTGTAAGTGGTTGTTCGTTGGATCTGCAGCTTACAACCCCCAGACTTGACCCTTTGTCATTTTTTCTTGTAGGGTTATTTTAAAGACAAAGTGTTCGTCCCGCCCATACCACAATCCTTGCCAGAGCTAAGGCAGTGAATCGTAGCTGCGGTAGAATCCATCACTGCTGACATGTTGCGAAGGGTGTGGGAAGAGTATGAATATAGTTTTGACGTCTGCCGTGTGACGAGAGGAGCACATATTAAGTCCCTGTAATCTGTGAAAATATCTTCAAGAGATTTTCTATGAACAGTATAAGGTTTGAAGCCAGTATATTGTACCATTCAGGTTTTATAATTTTTTGAAGTTGTATACTTCATTTGTGCTCGCCTGTATATTCGACGCACAGTACTTGTACTATAGCTATAAAGTGACATTGTTTTCCACCTTTCCGGTTATGGACTGGAATGTCCTGATATCTTTCATAAATGGAAAAGCAAAGTAAATTAATATGCAGTAGTTTAATTTATTTGTATAGATTGTGGTTTATCCAAAATGTATATAATTTTCCATTTATATTGCACAAAACTTGTACGACCGCGATTAGATAATTTATGTTTAGTGTTTCGCATACTGCAAAGTTGAAAAAATGTACAATGATAGTGATAAAAGTATGTTAGCAATTTTGTTTTTAAATTGGTATCGTAACCATTTTGTTTAAAAACAAAAGTGCCTTGAAAATCACAACATTACTTTTCGTGTAAAAATGTACAACAAATATAAATTATCTCGTAGATATCAGTACGGTCTTGCCTTTAGATCATGGTTATGTTCCTCCTCTTAAATATTACTTATAAATTTGAAATAAGAGTATCTTTTTCCCCCAATCTGGCATTCTAACGTATTTACGGCCGCCATGATTGATTTGCTGCTTGAGAAAATCTTAAGAATGGTCTGAGGACTTCTTATAGGTTCCTCGATTTTTCCGTAGATTTCATTCACTTTTCGCCTCTGCAATGAAAATTTCTCACATTTCGTTCAGCGAGGTCTTAGATTTTACTCAATATGACTGTGCAGTCGGCCCCGCTAGATAATATAAAGACCAGTAGGGGGAGGCAATAGATAATCTGGAAATTTTAGGGCTGATTTTGATAAACTGATATGTTTATACATACAATTTTGTCATTTTTCACATAAAGCTTATATTCAATCGTGTTTGGGGCATAAGAATTTTTTAAAATTAAATATGTTTAATTCCAATAACCAGCTGTTTTCTGAACAAAATCAGTAAGCCTTTGTGTTCCATCGCTTTGTTCCCAGAAATGTTAAAAACATTGAGCCATACATAGGTTAACAGAATGGATTGCAACAATATTTAAAGCCACTGGCATGAAAACAAATATGTATAGTAGAACCCTGTTACATATGGGAAAAAGTATTGCATGTCGGAAAACTTTATAAGCAGGAATTAATTTTACTAAAGTAACTTCCAGTTTAACAATTTTATTTATAGTTGATTATTCTGTAATTAGATAAAATAGAAGTGCAGTTTATGTGCCTGGATAAACATCAGTTGTTCACAAATAATTGGAAAAGTGTAACATACATTAATGACTTTTCCACTTGTCTTCTGTAAATTCATGATTGTAGTTTTGAGAGTCGTACTACGTACTATCACTATTATGCTTACCAGTGATGCTCATACGAACATAATTTTTTTCTGCAGCTGTCTTTAGGTTTCTGCTGTAGTATTGTATGTAAAATTACTGTTATGAAATACTTTGCTAGAGTAAATGTTATCTGAGCAAATTATATATGCTGGAAATGAAAAGTACTGTAGCTGTTACAGACCCGAAATGAAAAATACTGTATTGTTACAAGCAGAAAAATGAAATGTACTTAACTGTTGTAGGAAGGAAATGGAAATTAAAAATTATGTTGTGTTATTGACAGGAAATCAAAGCATTATGGTTTGTGGAAAAGGTAGGGACCAAAGGTAAAACTTTTATATGCAGAAAAATGTTACATGCAGGGATGTTATAACACGGTTCTACTGTAGAGAAAACCTGGCAGATAAACGAGCATCTAAGCAAATATCTTATTATACCAATATTGGCAATTGTCTATAAAATTGTGCAACATATTTCACTAATGCGCCTAACAGCTAGGAATTATGGCTAGAGTTAAGAACAATTTATATATTTACTTTACAATATTTTCATTTACATAAGATTTAGTCACAGATATTTCACATTGGTATGTTCCGGTCGATCATTCCAAGTTGCTAGGGATGCTAGTGAAACGTCACATTTTTCACCCATGCTTACAGATAGAAGTTTCCGACATTGATGTAGACGATATTTGATCTGAGTTCCCAGTCTACCAGTGTACACAGCCACCATGCGAATAGTTGTGAGCTGTGTGGGTGGTCACTTCTCTTCTACTTTGTTTCCCAATTTCTCCTTGTACAGAACACTGGCCAGCGGGTGTATTATGACCTCGAGTCGCTAGCTTGCGACTGCATGCAACTTTGCGATGCATCGTGGTTTAGATAGCGAATTTGTGATTATGACCGTCCTCGTTTGCGAGTGTCGCTATCTTTTGCTAATACGCAAAAACTTTGCGACAACGCACTCTCAGCGACGGCAGTTGGCAATGCTTCTGTGGATAAATTCCATCCTCGATGGTAGTGCCACCTAGCCTAACTATTACGTAACAGTTTATATATGCTCCGCTAGATGTCAGTAAGAATCCCATCACAAAATGTAATCTATTTTAGCGGTGCTGTATACAAGGGAAGTACTTCCGTAAGACATTTTTGAAAGTGATATACATTGAAAAAAATTTCTAAGGAACATTCTTCCAACGTAATGTTCATCTTCGTGAGAACACGGAAATATACACATGTAAAAAACGAAATAAATAAAAATAGGCCTTAGTACCAAATGAAAATTTAGGCATCCACAAATAATGTGTAAATAATGTATGCATTTATTTATGTTGAGATATTGTTCTAGAATGTGTGGTTCTTCTGTATTACAATTTAGTGTTTATGTTTGCGACACGAGTTATGAGACGGCGTAATTATTACATTTGAAAGACACTTTTTTCACCCAATATTATGTCTCCATAAAAGTTAGTGAATATTAGCTTGAAAATAATGCGTTAAAGTAAACTATTAATATTGCAAAAAATATTGTTATTATAAAATACTACTTGTTATGTCTGCTATGTCTCGTAAGTTAATCGTGGCGGTAAGAACAACTGCATGGGAAAAATTAAATATATTAATTTTAAACATATAAGTAAAGTTACAGTACTTTTAACTATAATTTACTGAATAAATGGACGAGGATAATTAATTACTTTAAAAAAAAAAAAAAAAAAAAAACGTTTCGGCAGACGTTGGGATTGATCCTACGTCCATAAAATTAACGTAATTACAAGGCAACGATGCTAACCAATACTTCAATATGACACTTTCAATATCTTAACTATAATATGATAACTGTACAATATTTCAGTTTTAGTAATACTTTCGCTTATATGACGCCGTAATAAAGACTTTACTGATGTTTTGTAGTTTCATATTTTTAAAACGTGAATTATCAAACAATACAGCTAACTCGAATGGTCATATCAGTTCGAAATCTACATTTATTTTACAGAAGTCGTGTAGTTTTTTAAATAATCTGTCATTTTATTCGTAAAACTTATTTGTTAAGCGTACATATTGATGTAACATACGTATTGGACTGTTTCTACGCCAATTTATTTAATTACAGTTGTTTAAATATGTGAGGTTACGGCAACTAAAGGAAAATGTCCGCCATTTTATTTTAGAAATCCAGTTTGCGAGTCGTAGCGAGCCCTCGAGACGACGTGCTGGTTTGTAACTGACTTTGCTTAGGCTTTGCGATATGTGTGCGTCACGTGGACAGTTCGCAGTCGCAAATAGGGTGAGTTGTAATTGCTTTCATCGCAAAGTCTTGTTTAGCGTGGCTAGCGATCGCAAAACTGATTTGCGACGCGGTCATAATACAGGGTGGCCAAGAATAAGTGTTACAAATTGATAGGGATGGTAGATGTGCATGTTTGGAACATATTTGATTAAGGAACCCATGTCCGGAAATGCATCCTTATACCTGCAATGGTGCACCAAAGTAACAGGGGTAGGCAGGCAACCTGGCGACAACAAGCCAGTGAAAACATCTGTTGTGTTGTGTTATGTACT
>PNEQ01102652.1:0-27910 GCA_003012365.1 Medauroidea extradentata
GGGTTTTACGGCCTTTTAACACCTAAGGTCTTGAAAGCCGATTCCCCCCGGGCAAGGGGGGGGGGTTACAACCCCTGTCTCCCCCCCCCCCTTGGCTACGCCACTGTCGCTACAACATTCAGTGCCCAAGCGAAGATTGACAGTGCCCAACGATGATAAACAACAACTAAATAGGACTCTTGAGTTGACTGTGGAAACATAATGAGTAACTAAATATACAGAACTGCAAACTCGTTCATTGCAAAACACGTTTATTTGTTATGTTCAGCAACAGGTTGAAGTCACGTGCCCTGAGTTTTTAGTCATTGGCACAAGTGCTGAAAACGTTTCTGTTGAGAGTAGCGGACATTTTGCATTAATAGGATCTGTGCAACAGTTTGCTTACAAAAAAAAGTAATATATTTCCGATTAACAGTTCATAGGGCATAGCTGCATTAGTATTCTAAGGCGGGCATTTCTTGACCACTTCTACTTATTTCTCCTAAATGATACTATTTGTACACTTGCAATCATTGTTTATTTTTGGAACTTTTCAAAGAATCAGAAGTAAATATTTACAACAAGCCATTCAAAAAAATTAAAAGGAAATTATTGAAACTAAATTTCAGTACAAGATTGTGTTAGCAATATCCCTTAAAATCTTACCAGTCTGTTCTGTATGTTGCGTTTGGAACAATGCAATAGTTTTTATAATTAAAGAAAAAAATAAAAGGGCGTGGGGAGAGTAATGTAATGGGGAAAATTTAATTTTAATTATTTCCCAGCCGGACAAAACCATTCCATTTTTTTTGCTTTCAATTGTGAAGAATTCAATGAAAAACTATTTTATAATATCACCATTTAAGAATTTGTTGAAAACTTAAGAAAAAACACGAGTCTAAGTATTACTAAATCACGTTTCTTTAAAATTGTTTTGTCATTCACCAGACGCTAAGAAACATTATTATATTAAATGTCAGAATTTAGCATGTTTTATTAGGAATATTTGCCCTGTCATGATTATTTAAGACGTAAAATTATATGGTAATTTGTTAACATGTATTGGATAATTTTCGAGTAGGGTGTTTTGGTAAGTGAGAAAAAATTGCTTCGTTATTTGACTTAATAAAATGTACTCCGCAATTAATTCTGTATAATTTCTATATAAAATTAATACATCATGTTCTTGATTTGAGTTAGACAACCAGTCTTCTACGCCCTCGAGATGGATAACGTTTTCTTACCTCTTAATTTTACCTAGTAATGGAATATCTGTTGTGTTTATGCCAATTTTGTATTTACGCTAATGCTAATGTAGCCAATGATAAACATGCACGGTTTTCTGAGTCACTTTCTGAGTTAAACTACGTTATAAGTATGTTTTATATCCTTGTAGCTAAGCTATCATTGCGAGTACAAATTCCTACCGTTTAAGCTACGAGGATTATGAATAAGTCCTGAAACAAATTGAACATTTTTGGTAGTCTCACTAAAATAAATCCAAGTGGAGTAAAAACATTTAATTTTTATTGCCGATTGTAGTTTACTTCTTAAGTTCCTTATATAATATAATTATAAACGATTCAGAAAAAAAATATCACTTTTGAAACTCTAGTTTGGTAATTTTTTCCTTACAGATAATTTATAGTTTAATGCTAATATCTAATAAATAAAAGAAACTTCAGTAATAACCAGATTTTATATAGTTATAATGTAAAAATTTAACACCTGAAGTTACAATAACAAGATATTTAAATTATTATTCTATACACGATGATCTTCAAAACATCTCAGTGTATCGTGCACCCCGTAAACGACGTTACTAGCATTTATTTTTATTTAAGAACGTTGGACCCGTAAAAATTCAAAATTTTATATTTGTGCCAAACACTGTTCAACTTTTACACATTACATAACATGCCATTTCCCCGAATAAAAAAAAATTGGGCCCATAGATTTAGCATAATCACCTGTCAAAGTCACAAAATGGCAGTTGCGGTGTTGCCAAAACAATAAAAACTAATAAACTTGCAGAAACAATATAATTCACATCGATACTTAATTATGTGAACTATTTCAAGACACTTTTGTAAACACAAAGCGATATATTTTTGTATTTTTTAAAAATTGACGAAAATGAGTACATTTTTGCCTAACTTTGACTTTCGGCTACTACTGAAATATTCAAAACTAACTTTTGTCAAACATGTCATGAAATGCGTTGATACACCGACTTTCAGTTCCCGTAATTTTGAATTCGTGAGTTTATTACTTTTTTTTATTTTGGCTGCACCGTAATGGCCATTTCGTGACTTTGATGAGTGATTTTGGAAAAATTATTGGGCCTAATTTTTTTTATTTGGGGAAATGACGTGTTATCTGATGTGCAAAAGTTGAACGGTGTTTGGCACAAATGTAAAAAAAAATTAATTTTACGGGTTTTAACGCCCTTAATTTAAAGAAACTGGTCTTAAAAACTTTCGAACGCATTGGTATTTAATTTGCTCCTAGAATTACGGATTGTGATTTTTTAATTATGTTTGTACTGACTATGTTACGACCCTTCCCGTTCACATTTCTAATTTTCAAATTATAGCTACACGAAAAAAAAAAAAAAAAAAAAACGTGTTGTGGCCACTATACCATTTGGTAATACGGACCACAGAAAAATCGTTGACATCCGTATTGACAAAATATTTTGTGGCCTTGTTTGCGTGTAAGGCAAATTTAAACAACGCAATAAAATTCTGCTAAATACTTTAAAAAGCCAGGGATTCATGTTTATTTTTTGTGTAAGCTTTTTACCACAGTGGGGTTCGGTAATGGGTAGTTGAGATTAAGGAACTTCAATACGGACTGTGCCAACGACAACAAAACTGAAACTAAAACTTAGCTCGTGCAACTGAAAATGAAAAATAAATAATCACAAGTTTCGAAGGAATGAATTTTAAGTAGCCACAACCTGAGAGGCAAGGGGTAGGAAATCGAGGAAATATTTAATAAACCCCTAATATCCCCTTTTCCCTGCAAAGAAAATCTTCATTAAGAGTGGCGAAGAAACTCGTTCGAAATTGCTAATAGTGAGAACATAAACTATAGTACTGCAGAGAAAATAATGATTATTGCTTTCGCTAGTGGCAACCTGTCACAAGGAGGTGAAAATATGTAAATTTTAATTAAATTTCTCTCCTAGCGCACTTTTGGAAATCTCTGGAAGTTAAAAGACGCTTTATCCCGCCTGCACAAAGTGAAAAAAAAATTGAATGTTGCTAAGGAAGAGTTATTATCTGAGAGAAAAGAGGTTCCGAACTCCAGGAGAATTCTTCGGGTCGGCCATCGATGCCAAAAGAAAGAAAAAATGGTAGTTGAAATGAGATGGAGGAAGGTATGGTGAGACGTAAGCAGGTCTGAGAGGTATGTAAATGAGGAAAGAGATTCAGGAATATGTTTCCAGGGAACTGGTGAGCAAGACGGCGTTTCTTCAGAAACTACGAGAGTGATATTTTGGCCAGCTTTTAAAGGAATGACGTAGACCCTGCTTTCATTATTGGATGTATGATTTGATGGGTTTTCGAAGCGAAATCATAAAATTATTATCTTTTTGTAAATTAAACCTTAAAACAACTATGTCACACCAACTTTATAAAATAATAATAATTTTGTACAATATCAAACGTGGTGTAAAAATTTCTGAAAAACAAATTTATAAAAAAATTTTTTTTGTACTTTTACCACTCTTTGTAAAATTACCATTTCTTTTTCTTTAAAATTATTTGTTTCTAATGTTACAAAGCGTGTCCTTAAAAAAAAAAGAAACAACGTGTTACATACCAACAACATAGGTTTACCGAAAATCACGTAGTTATGAACACGTCACATCTTCTACCGTGCTATATGTTGGAATAAATTGGATATCCATAATAACTATGTGCTACAAAATTAGGAGTGATAAATATTTCAAGCAAATAATTATATGATATTTAGAAATAAGTATATGTCAAGCACAGGGGTGCGGGACCGAGCCTTTATGCGTCTTTTTCAATGACCAGTTTAGCATGTATTTAATAAATATGGTCATGTTTATGATCAATATGAAATAAATAGTTCTAATTTCATTGTTGCTTATTGCATATTCAATTACAAGGTAAACAAATACATTGTATTGCTTTAAAATAACATCACTAGTGGTGTTACATGAAATTTCATTTGGCAACCGAATTAAATAGAACTAGGCCTAATCTTGTAAAAGTACAAAAAAAGCATTGTAGTTCTATATTTGTAGTAATTTATATTATTATGGAAACACACACACTCTCTCTCTCTCTCTCTCTCTCTCTCTCTCTCTCTCTATATATATATATATATATATATATATATATATATATATATATATGTGTGTGTGTGTGTGTGTGTGTGTGTGTGTGTGTGTGCAGGTGTAGAATATATGTACCAAAATGTATAACCTATTATTAAAACAGCGAGGAATGGTGGAAAGACCAATACGCAACTTAAGAGGCAAAAAACGCAATATGGCAATGACCTTAATCATCCCTTATTAACCAATGGTTCGACTTTCGGTTCTGACTGCAATTATCACTTGCATTAATTTAACCGTATATGCACGTTTCGGGTTCAAAAGATAATGAATACGAACACATGTGATTTGATGAGAAATAGTTATCGACGTTGGTAAAAATATTTTAACATGGATAGTTTTATAATATTTCTGTATTTTTGAATTATTTATGCGTTTGGAAAGTAATGAATTGTAAATTTCCCTGGCTCTCTTGTGAAAGCTGACTGGTTATGTCCTGCTGCTTGATTAGATCGAGTTTAAAGGCGACTTCTACCACACGCTTCAAGTGCATCGTAATGTGCGGAGAAAAACGTTACGTTTACGAAACTGTTGTACAAGTGCACATTGTACAAAGGTACGAAAAAAAGACATTATTCAAACATATACGAAATACAATTTTTAGGAAATCCGTGATCGTTGAAAACACTTTTTTCGAAGCCATTTAAAATACCTAAAAGTGGATTTTTAAACTGTTGTACTTTTAAAGAACTTACCGGATGTAGGTACACGAATCCGATGCAGAATCGTACATTGAACTTTTTGCAGACTTAAGACGTATACATTTATAATCACAATTTAAAGCCCCGTAATAATGAAAGTAGCTGGGAAGCGGGATATCCCCGTGAAAGCGTACCGGCCAGTGACATCGTCCGGCACGATTCTCACGTGAGAAAATCCGGGGATCCACCCCGCCGGGGATCAAACCCAGACCGTTTCGGTGAAAGGCGAGTGATCTGAACACTTTCCCGCCGCGGCCCCTTCTCCGTAGACAAATTGCGCTCATAAGTAAGTTTCTGTTTCGCTGTAGGCAATTGACTAATGATTTTCAAACGGTATTCTAACAATTCAAGGTAAATTTACTGTCTAGTAGGGTGTCATGCGGGCACCCACACAGCAAAATCACTTCTTGACACAAATCTGGCTTAAATTTTCAAATTATCTTCGCTGTGAACAAGGGAATCTAAAAACATCATATTTTCAGGTACCTTGTGCAACAATTAAAATCAATAACTTATTCATGTTACTAATATTAAATCCATATTGTTGGTTTCGTAATTGTTTAGACTTTATCTTACAGTAGAGATGCAAGTTATTCAGATAATATATTTAATTTCGAGACACAATTTTCGTTGTTTTATGAAATATAATTTCTGCTTAGCTCATTTATACTGTGATATGTTGTAACGAGTACAGAATAATAATTATTTTTGTTTACATTCTGACAGGATTATAACTAGTATATTTGTTATCAACAGTGTTAGTTTGTTCTGATGAGAATTGTAATATTTGTTTGTTTACTTATGTTGCTCATCATAATTTTAGTTCTATGCTATATACTAATTTAATATGGAAAGCACCCCATTCATTTAATTTCTTTTAAATTTTATTTGTGTTAGGTTTTAGCTTCTTTTGCAGTTTCTCTTTGGTTGTGACGTTTAAAGAGAAAGAAAAATGGTGGTGGATTTTGAAATGGGCGGATCGCGTCGGTAATGCCTGATTTTATATCCGATGATCCCAGGCGGCGTCATAATGCTAGGTTACGATTTGAGACCACCATTTCAAAGTGTAAAACGTAGGAAAACAGGACAAGTACAGAAGAGGTCCTAGTTTTGCATCTATTATTAGATTTGGAGTGAGCAAGATCGGCGGCGTCATCGGCTTCGTCTTGTCAGCGATATATAAGTACCGACGCCATACGTTTTACGCATTATAGCTTGGTATTTTTACATGAACTCATTTGGAAATCAATACACTAAATTGGATTTATTGTTTAAAGTGTATTTATGAAGCTAAGTTTGTGAATATTTGGACTGAAAAACGTACTATGAAAATACTAATGGAAGCCCTTACCCAGTGGTCCTAAACATAATTTAACGTCTTAAAGCCGGAGCATTTTCGTCAGTAACTTGGAGACGCTAATCATTGTAATGAATTTAATAAGTTATATGAAATAACGGGAAAGAATTTTGAACATTAATTTTATTCTGAGTCGACGTTCACTAGCATAATACTAAATTGGAACTTTAAATTATTTTAATCTTTGATTGGCGATTTTATTATTTATAATTTTTAGACTTACTGAATTGAGAACTTCAGACTTAAATTTTTTTCAGAATTAAATAGTTGAATCCTAAATTCAGAATTGTAAGGATGGGAGTGCATTTTAATAATATTATATATTTTTCATTTACTCTCTTTCACCTAGTCTAATTTTTGCTCAGTCAGTTATGCAAATAATTTCATGCACAGTTTGGTGTAATTTAGGGAAATGGTCAACATTACATCTGAAATTCTACTAAGGATACTTTAAGACTCTATCAGATGTATTTTGTTCATACTTTCCTACCAGTAAGTATAATTGGTATGACTGCAATCCTGTTTAATTCAGTAAGGTTAACAAGTTCTCCTGTTTTATTTCTACCCACATGGATAGCCTTCAGAGTATTATAAAATCTACTGTGAATTTGGGTGTTGAGGTATGTAACCACCCACGCAACCTTAAGTACATACCTTTATGAGAGTTTCTTCACCTCGTTCTACACTTTCTATTTTATTTAGAGTTGTCTCATACGGTATAACTCAATCTCACACCCACACAATTTATAATAACATCAACAGTATACTTTTATAACTGTACAGTAAAATATGTACACACATTACTATAGTTAACATAATGTTACGTGTATTTCTGCACAAAATATTTGGTTGTTGATGGACAGTCCACACTTTGCAGAGCCCATGCAAGAATTTATTAGTTGTAAGGGATCTAGGATCATGTTCCACTTCTGCTATGAGGTAAATATGGTTTATGTTATTGGACCGTAGTCATCGTTAACGCCTTCCAGATGTGCAATTCTGTTTCCATACTTGACGGGGTCGCTATGTGGGAAACGCGGCGGACGTTGTCGTTGGCCAGACGGTTATGTTGTCATTCTGTTTCAATCTCGTATTTCCGTTGCTACTTCACAATTACCTATTGTCACACGTGATAAGTAGTCAAGGCATTGCTTACAAGTGCTGAACAAAATATATTTGATTTAAACCTGTGGAGCAATCGTTGAATAATGCAAGTCTATTCATGTTTTTTTTCCTAAGAGATCCCAAGAAATTATTTTCAATTCAATATGCAAGACGTAACTGTATTACACTTTTCTAACAATAGTGATGTATTAATGTCAGTGGGAGTGCTAAAAATTGAGTTAGATCGTTAGAATTAGCGTGAAATTTCCCTTCAGTTGCAAACGAACAATAAAGTGTAATATACCGAATATTAAAAATGTTTTTGTGTCCTCGAAGTAATGAGACTGATGAACATTCCACTAGGAACTAAACACTCTTAGCAAACATTTGTTCTTGTTTCTTGCCTCGCATCTTAGCGATCATGGCTGAATTCATGGTGAGGTCAAAATTTTTTATGACATTGTGTCCATGTAATATAAATCTCTGGTTTTCTCGGGTATCTAACGCTGAACCAGTCCTTCAATTCGCCTTTTTAGGGCTGATGTATCCCTTGAGTAAATATTTTTCCCGGAGCGGAAATGCCTTTTTGATTTACATTTCTTAGTAAACGTATTCGAAAAATACTAACACATTTGCTTCACTGCATTGGTTCATGACTCAAAGATGCGCTCGTGAACTCGAACCAAGGCAATTCTCTCAGGGAATTTCGGGACAGGAATGGTAGAGAAGGGACTCCTCTGCAGGAAGCAGGAGTGCAATTTATTTCAAGATTTCTTTTGGCCGTGTGCAAAAAGGTCGCATTTATTTCTTCTCTTTCCCCTGCACACCAGTACCCTGCGGTGCGGAGTGGGAATTGAGGCCAACCAGGAGTGCAGGTGCATAAGAAGTCAGATGTAGAGGGGAGTGGAGGAACCAGCTGAATACGTCGATGTACGATCAGGACAAATATCGTGTGAGAGAGGAGAGGAGTGGTAGAGGAATGGGTGGAATGCTTGTAAATATTGGAAGAGATCGCTTTAACTCGAGGAGTGGTGCAATTCTTAGTCTGTCTTCAACGTCAAGTACCAGCATCTCAGACGCAATGCCCATCACTCTAGCAATCTTCCTTGACCTAAATTCCCATTGAGTAGAACATCAAATGTCTCACCCATTATTTTCAAACGACTCGCTTTAACTCAACGAAGGTATTCTGCAAGAGCGACAGAGATGCTGTGTGAAATGGTAAAGGATTTGTTTATCTGTAAATACACTTATGAAATAGACACAAGTCTATTGCATCGAATTTAGTAGTCAGAGTTTGTCAATGCATGGCTGATTTGTGGATGGATAAGATAATTTGTGTGAATATATAAAACATCTCCAACAAAATATTACGTTTATGTGATAAGGTATATTGCTGATTTTCTACGAAATATTCTCTCACGACTTGCTGGGAAAACTAGACTGGACATATGCAAATTTCACAGAAATCACGTTCAAATGCCATCGATAATTAGTATTTTATCTTTAAAGTGTATACTTTTATAATGCTGAGGTTATATACATGTAGGCTACATAGCAACTGCTATCCTGTACGTTATAGTAGAAAATAGCTGTTTATTACTGCAATTAATTGGCAAGCAAATTTTCAGGATTTTAAAACTAAGCGGTGTATGATTAGTGACGAATCAATTTGTCCTGCCTGTATTGTACTTAAGTCTCGTCGTCAATTAGATCACACAATTTTAAATGTGGAAATCAAGTGGGAGACTAAATCAGTCATGCTTTTTTGTATTTAACTATTTCAGCACCTAACTGAAGCGATTTTGAAAAACATAAATTGGGTGACCAGAGCCAGGAATCAAACCTTGCTCCATATGAACTCTTTGATTATGTACATAATTGTAATTTTTTTAAATAAGCAAAAATTATAACATATCCGTAATAGGAATCATTCATTTGAAATTTAAATTTACGAAGTGACACTAACGGCAAAATAAAGAAAATAAACAAATAACACCTGCCTTTATACATCTACAACCCATGAGCAAATTTATGCTGAACTCTGTTTCCGTCCATCGGACAACGCAACTATAAGGCACCGCCTCTTTCAAAACCGGGGAAACTTTTACTCTACTTTTTGGTAAAACTTCAGCCAGCATAACATAGAAGTTCCCAACTTGACGTACTGCGATGGTTACGCCTATTACTAGTTTCGGAAATCCGTAGCCTGCCCCAAAATTTCCGTTTTTCATCGCCAACATCCGCTCCCCCAACCATATTTTAAATCTTGACTGGCGTGAATTACTTTGACTGGCGGCTTGAAACATTCTGCGATGATATACAGCGATAACCGCAGTTCTTCAGGTGTCCACAGCAGGAGGAATAGCGCTAGTGACGACATTTTACCTGTAATTTTTACCTCCTGAAGCGGTAAACGTGCTGTATCACCACACATTCGACCACAGTCCGGCTGGTTAAGTTTCACACGGGCAACAACACCACACAAAGAAGCGGTGTAGACGAGCACCTGATATTGACAAAGAGTATATTATTAATATTACCGTGTTCCAGGAGTGTAATATGACTGCACTTAATATTATATAACTTCAGTAATATAAGAATTACTTCTTTCTCTTTAAAAAGAACAAATAAAACGTTAAAAAATATCTAAATTCTTAATGTTTCAAAATAAATATGAAAACATATTGGCTAATGTACGTTAATCTCTTGTATAATCATTTAAGACTAATGACATTGGCCACCTTACTAACGTATGTACTGAGGAATCCAGTACTTTTGAAATATCCTACCAAATTGTAAGTACGACTAAAAGAAACGTATTAAAGTGGCGCCAAGGATATTACGTCAAAAAGATTTCAAAGTTAAAATAAATTGCTGTGTAAAATTAATGCTACATAACACTGAAATACATATAAATTTCTTCATATGCTTTAAAAGAACTTTATCTCTGAACGAAACATTTCATGACTTGTATTTTAGAAAGCCAGTAGTACATTCAGTAACATAAGTTACCCGAGCTTGATGTCTCACACACTTCTAAAAATGGCGATACGAAGGACATTTAATATGTTTTCTGTTTTACCGTGTAATTTATGAATACTTAAAAAATTTGACATAATTATAGATAGATATTGGAATTTAAAGTCACGGATAATTTTTTTTATTTGAAATATAGGATGTTGGTAAACACAACCAAAACCTATTTGGAAAGATATGTTGAGTCATAAAACAAATACTTTTGCGTGTTTATATAAAAAACTTAATTAGTAGTTTTTATTAATTCTAATAAACAAGTGCTTTACTAAACATTTTCTATTTTACGTACGTTAAAACAACATTCTGTTTTACCGTGTTTTGTTTCCGGAATATATTGTGCAACATAAAAAGTACCTCTTGAATATTCTCATTTCTAAAAATTAATTTATTTAAAAAAAAAAAAACAAAGAAGTAAGGAACTGCCATTACAAGATCAATAAGAAAAAAAATAATGTATCAACATTTCTGAAAACCATTTTTTGTCTGTTTTGAACACAGTAAGAAATTTTAGGAAACTGCTGAAGCTTCTATTTTAGCCAATTTGAAACTCTCTTACAATTGTTAACGTAAATATGAACTGATACAAGCATTATATATAGTACACAAATAGCCAAATTAAACACGTAAGGCCATACTGTAAGTAATGTTGTATGGGTAGTGTTACCTGCCGATTTGTTTTATAGTAAACACAAAATATTTTGTTAGCGTACCACAATACTTCAGTGTTGACAAAAATGATATATTTTGTGAGCACAAATCATATTTTGCAGGTGAATACCACCAAAATATTTTGAAGCTACCGCAAGATATTTTTATCGTACAGATATACAGGATGGTCCTGAACTACATGTGTAAACGCAGGGAGGTGATTCCTTATGTAAAATAGAGTAGGACATATGCAGGCCATTTTAAACCTAAATTTAATATTGTGGGAGTAATAAGCCGCAGAATATCGAATTTGAAAACCGTATTTATTTTAAATATCGGAAACCGAATTATATAAAACGACAATACTCTGAACATTGATTTGTGTTATAATAACCTTCAAACCCACATAAAATGCTGGTTGATATCTTCAGCCATTACTAAAAGAACAGGGGTGGCAACCCTCTAAGTGGACTAAACGTTTGTGCCATCGGAATAGTGGAACATTTGACGATGTTTTATTGAGTAATGCGAGCTTTGTAATAAAAATGGATCTCTTATTGCAACTGTCTGGGGCTCACAGTTTTCGTGAAAAATGCACGCGAAGCTTTGGCTGAAGCGATAGAGTACCAGGAGAGCATAGGCAATACTGCGTACAATATGTTTGGAAGTGCTCAATTGCTCTATCCAAAATGGGTTAGAAAACATTACATACGTTAAATATCGTACAGTAACTTGTAATGGAGATATCCACACTTACAAAACTATGTTTTACCGAACAAAAATTAAAATATAACAGACAATAAGAAAGGTATTGTGAACGATTACATTGATCGTAAGTATTTGCACAGCCACTATTGTGGTGTACAACTTCGAGAAAAACGAGAGGGGGGGGATGGTACGGTCCTACCAATGTGTGTGTAACATGTAGGTATTTTGTATTGCTTTTCAAATATGTAATACAAATGCATAATACAAGTCACCTTCACGCAACATGTTTATGTGAACTATTGAGAAGAAACGCATCTTCCTGTTTTCATATTTTCAAATGAGGGACATTTTTTGTATTTTTATAATATTATAAAATACCATAGGAAGAATTTTTAAGAAGTTTACCAAAACTGGTACATATAAACTGCACACATAGCTGCTGGACTTTTGTGAGTTACGTTCAATCTGTATTTATATTTTTAATGAGCGAACATTTTACACATTTAGCATAACATTGCATATCATATTATATGCTTTCCAAAATTTCAACAAACTTGGTACACGTATAGTGCATACTAAGTTAATTAGACTTTTGTATATTACGTTTATTCTGTGTTCGTGTTATCAAAATTACGGCCTTTTTTTACTGTTTTAGTATAACGTTACATATCTTAAGAAATGTTTTTTAAAATGTCATCAAAATTGATACACGTATGCTACATATTACATACAAAGCTGAATTGACTCTTGTGTATTTCCTTTTTTCTGTGTTCACATTTTCAAATAACGGCTAATTTTATATCTTAAGCATATTATTACACATCTTAGGTAAAGTCATTTGGAATATCACCAATCTTGGTACATATGTGTACTACATATACAGCTGACCTTGCTTTTGTGTATTTCGATAATGACGTGTTCATAATTTTTATAATGGTGACTATGTATTTTTTTACGTAATATTACATTTTAAGGGAAGAATTATTCGGAAGTAAATTTATTTTGGCCCATATATTTCAGATAATTGATTGTAATTTCGTGTATTTTGTTCATCCTGTGGTAATATTTTGAAATATTCGGTCATATTTTATGTTTATGATAGAAAGATATCTCAGAAAATGTTTTCCTCAATTCAATATAACTGGGTGCAAATATATTACTTAGTAAGCTAATTTTTTTTGTCACGTGTATTAATTTATAGAGTAATTAACTATCCATAGTTGCACCAAAATAACTTTAACCGTAAATGTTAATTTGCACCCACTTTGAGGAAATTATGCTTATCAGTTTTGATGTTAACTTCTTGTTTAATACTAGAAAGCAACCCAGTTAATTATCAAAGTTAACATACTATGCCAGACTCGAGATATAATATTTGAGGTAATAGTATAAACTATATTTTAATTCATATTTTAGACAAGATGATCTTGATATTTCGCAAATTATCGCTGAAAACATTTAAGTAACTCACTCCATTGGTATGTTACATTTCTCTGGGCATCATATATTGTGTGCCGTTGACAAGTTCCGCAAGAATTCTGCTGAATACACAACGTGTAGTATCTGGGACTACACACAATTATAAAAGAAATAATTAATCACATTTATCACTTTAAATTATGTAAAATGATAAAATAATTTGCCTTTGTTAACGTAAATATTCTAAATATTTATTATTTTTGGCAGTTCTATCACCCCTCAAAGCATATACCATTCCTCCCGACTCACCCTGTGTTTCCAATCATGATAACACTACTTTACTACAGATTTAACACTTATTCTGAAGACGTTACTTAATCAACATTGTATAATTTTTATCAAGAGATAAATAATTTCTGCACGACATTTAAATGAAACGTTGGGTTTCGTATATTTTAATATGATTTTAGCCTACGGTTTTAAGTGGCATTTCCTATAAATTTTTAAAATTAACAAAATACGCTTAAATAAGTCCCCCCCTAACACTCCTATGTCTACCAAAACTTTTTTCTGTACTAAAAAATAATGGCAAAGGAATGTAGCCCGATTTGGTGTACAGATGTCAACTTATAAATGATTAGTTACTGTAGACTGCAGTTGTTTCTAGTATAAAGTAGTATTGTATTTCTTGTTTTTAATAAATATAACTTGTAGTCTGTTTTCTGAGCAGAATTGCTGCCTTTACAGGGAAGAGGTGGCCACAGTGGTCGCACTGTTAAAAAAAATCCGTCAAATTACTGAAAAGAACAAGCAACAATTTATCCAGAAATCTTCTTAAAATAACAGACCCACAGTTTTACTTGGTAACGGAACACTCCGTAAATTTACGGACAATCCGTTTTTCTCACAAAAAATTTATTTATTTACGTTGTTGGCACTCCATTTTCCAGAAATACGAAATATTCTTGATTGTTAAGTTTTCTCGAGATCTTTACTTACCATTAAGCACCCTGAAAAATTTCTCGAATGTACTGGAATTCGAACGCAAGACCTTACGAATCCTGGCAGACACTCTATCCATTACACAACAGTGAAACATGTTTAATGAGCGAGTTCCGTGCAGTGGTAGGAGACAATCTGTATAAGAGTCAACTTTTGTTAGCAAAGTCTATTTCATGTAACTTTTCCGTATTTTGACATTTCTCTTCCGAGAAATGTGCCGGGCAGTTCCATTGTTTGGAGCTTCAAACCTACCTGGCTTCCTGTAAAAGCACGGTCTCCGCAAGCCTGTGTACAGACACGTTTCTCAGAAGTGAACTGTCCAAAATACGGAACACTTACATCACACAGACTATTATAAAAGGAATTTTTAAAGAAATACAATAAAATACTTCCTTAAAATTGTATAAACGTATTTCCATGAATTTATTGAAAGTTACGGTCAAACATCCGTAAACTGGCAATTCGGACAATGTTCCGTAAACAAAAAACTACGGAAGGCACTTCCGTATAGTTACAGTACTTTTCTGTAAATATTTACATGAATTCACGGAAAATTTCAACAGTGCGAGGTGTTAGGACTATCGCCTCCCACCAAGATAATCCGGGTTCGACTTCAGGTGGGCTCGGTCTCCGGATTTTCGGACGTGAGAATCGTGTTGGACGATACCGCTGGTCAGCGAGTTTTCTGTTGAACACCCATTTACTTCTCATTATCATTCCGAAGTTGCTCCATACGAACTTCATGTCATTGCTCACCAACGTTAAGGACCTACATGTTTAGTGCTGACCAAAATATCTTCACAAATACTCCCATTACATTCACTTTACGGATAAATTTAAAACACATGTTAGACTAGCATTTAAATTTGCTCTCACTGCGCTAAACAGAGAAACTCGGTCCTGACTCTCCCTGTATTCAGTACCCTGCTCGTTCCAGTCTCCCTGATTTACGTTATCTATTTCAGAAATTACATAGCAGAATTCATTTTCACAGACAGTAATAAATAACGTAATTCTAAATTTTAATTTTACTACATGACTCACACAACAAACGCCGATCGATCTACTAGTTATTTGACTTTCAGGATGAATAAACAGTAAAAGTGCGATTTTGCCATTGCAGTTTTTAATTGAACTGCCCAGTAAGGTTTCCGAAATAAGTAACTATTTGTGTTGCCATACGAAAAATTCTCCGTTTACTGTATAAAAGGCTTGGTCTTAATGTTACCTTGAAATATAAATCTAAGTTCTCCTAAATGTATTAGTACCGTAACACGTCGCACCTGTATCGTTTTATTGTGGGGCAATCGTTACACGTTGTATTTTACACTTTACGTCATTTACCCATTTAGAAGATTTATTCATTAATTTCTGTATCAGTCACTACTTGTTCGGGGCCACGGTGGCTGAATGGTCAGACCATTCGCATCCTACCAAGGAGATCCGTGTTCGATTCTCGGCGGGGTCAGTTCACAAATTTTCGCACGTGGGAATCGAACGCTGGTCCATACATCATGTCACCCTTCACCAACGCTGAAGACGCTAACCGAAATCTCTCAATTCACTTTTAAATATTTTATAATTTCTTTATATTGAGGAGTAATTTCTAGCATGCGTCTAAACATCCCATTTAGGACTCTAAACATGTACCAGTAAAAAAAAAAAATTACTATACGAACAAACAGGTTTTTGTTTTTCATTACATTTTGTAAAAATCACTATGTATGATGCCTTGGGCTACGACGAATCGCACGAAGACCCCATAGGATTATGACAAACACACACAAGTGTACCGTACTGGCACATTCCTCGCCCGCGAAGGTAGACGGGCCTCTTGAAGGCATGCAGTTATTAATACAGTGAATCATTTCAAGCAGCCCGACAACGCCGGACATATTTCAAATACCTCGATAAATTCTGCTGCCACTGGAGGCCGGCGCCGGGCAGAAAGGGGGTGGTTTTATTTCGGGTGTTTCGTCCGCTGGGGGTGTGGATGGTGGCGGGCGTTCCTGTCGCCACCCTGGGACGCCCTGGAGTGGAGGGAGATGAGAGGGGCTGGGTATTGATCGGTGCTGAGAGGCCACAGTTATGGATCGCCGCAGAATATTACGCCCGTGTGTGAGAAATGAGCCTCCCTGGGTAGTCAGTAGCTCAGCCCTTTCCAGGGGAACTGCCCCCCTGCGGGTCGCTCCAGCTAGGAACTGGCTGTGGAAGACTATCTCCTCTTACCATCCTTGATGGTCAAGAAGATGATCTAGGAAGAACTACTATCCACCCGTTGACTCCTAGGATCTGGCGAGTATTCATGTAACTTAAGGCCAAGCTCTTTAATTTATTTCAAACCATTATAAATAACTTGAATATTTTTTAACCAAACGATTTGAAAATATTTGAGATTGTGTAGAGTCATACGATACACAATTTTGCCAGAGGTTTTTTTTTTATTAATGTGCCGTTTGCAAGCAAAAAATTATTTTGCTTCATTTTGGCTTATGTTGAAACCAAAATATGTAATGTTTCAGTGCAAAAATCTGAAAATCTGTTTGGTATATATCAACAGAAATATTAAGATAAAAACGATATATATTAATGTGTGTGTTAAATCTGTAAGAATGAATTTTTGATATATATATATATATATATATATATATATATATATATATATATATATATATATATATATATATATAATTTGCGTTAAAAGTATTTTCGAAACCACTGCAAAACTAAGGAGAGAGGCCTTAATGGTCAGCGGTTTGAGCAGTGGATAGAACTCTCGTCTCCCATCTAGGCGATCCGGGTTGGATTCCCGGTGGGGTCGGTTCACGGATTTTCGCACGTGGGAATCGTACCGAGTGATGCCACTGGTCGGCGGGTTTTCTCGAGGACATCCCGTTTCCCCCGCCCTTCATTCCTGCGTTACTCCATACTCACACCATGTCACGCCTCATACGTGTTGCACACACAAAGGTCTGATAATCTCACTTCGATTCGAACATGTGATCAAAAGAGTAATGAACGGGTCAGAGAGGGCAAATGCACAAAGTAATTCGGGACGGAAGATAAAACATGTCGTGTGTCAATTTTTTTATAATTTTTTATTTTTTCTACTGTACATATTTATGTAAATACAAAATAATTGTAATATTAAGTGAAGTGCAGAGATTTTGGTCATCTCGTAACATCTAGGTATCCACTTGAAATCTAGGTCTTTAGTGCTGGTGAGGGCTGAACTTATGTGAGAATGGAGCAGCGCTTGAATAAAGGGGCAGGAAAAACGAGAAATTCCAGAGAAAATCCACTGACCAGCGGCATCTTCCGGCAAGAATTCTACTCTCGAAAATCCAGAGACCGACTTCACCGGTAATGGAACCCGGGTCGCCATGGTGGAAGACCGAGTTCTCTAGTCACTGTGTCAACCACGCTTCAGCATCAAATGTCAAACTCTGGTAGTTTTGCAGTGTTTACAGTAATTGTTTTTTTCGAAATTATTCTAATATCAATATAAATGAATTGCTACGTAATGTTGCTGCTGACATATATTAATTTGTAACCTAATTTTATATCAACAAACCGCTCAGTTTGTAGAGATTCCCTAATCTTAAAAACACACGTTTCGAATAAAAAAATTAGACACACTTAATTTGACACACACACACACACACACACACACATATATATATATATATAAACACAAATGCAGAATTGTTCATTAATTGACAAAAAGCCTATTTAAAATTAGTTATTTGTTTGACTGCATAGTCAGAAATTTTTTCAAAGAATTCAACTTAAAATAACCTGAGTTATTTGCACCAATGTGCACAATCTACTGACCAATGGTGGCGAGTGAGAAGTGAAGTAAAAGCAGCGCAAAAATAAAGTGGACGGATGAAAAGTGAGATCCGCGAGAAAACCAACCCCACAGGATGCCCACAATGGCTTGTTGCCCGCCTCCCCTCTGTATGAAGTTTATGCATAATGTTGGGGTATTATGATGTTATGGTATCTTGTGTTGTATCATAACCTTAAGTGTCCAGTGGATCCGTTTGGGGTCCTTCATTCTCATTACAGAGAATAACTTCGCGTCAAGTTCTATGATACATCTTCCGAAACATTTGCGGGCTGATACACGCGAAAGCAAGTCTAACTGCTTATTTGAGTTCATCTGTGGTTTCTTTGCACTACTGTGCAAAACACTCCTTTATGAAACCCCAAAGGCTATTATGACACGTCGAGAGATCTGGGCTTCGAAGTGGCCATTCAAGTGGAGCAGGCAGCACTACTCAACCTTGGCCAATACAACGATTCCGAAAGACCTCGGCAAGGTATTCCCTAACAGAGATGGCATAATTGGCTAGCGCTCTATCCTGTTTGAACCACACATCAGTTGTAATACCAATTTCCTACAGTTGTGGCACAAACCAGGTTCGCAGCATGTCCAGTTAAGTTGTCTGGTTCACTGTTACATCAAATAAATATTGTACAAACAAATGTAAATTGTTCATTGCAGCCCATATCATGACATGTGCAGGATTGTGTTCCAATTCCTCGACATAATGTGGATTTTCCTTGGAGCAGTACATAACATTTCGTGATCGACAGCTCCGATCACTGAATATGACCTTTCCACGTTTTGGAATTGTTTCGAAAGTCTGAAGAAGCAACGCACGTGCATCCCGTCTGCGGGCTAAGTCATTGTCTGATAACTCCTGAACGAACATGGGGCGATATGCGTGAAGATACAGGTCGTTCTTCAAGTGTTTATGCATTGTCGATCGCGGTATTCCAAGCTCCGCTGATCGTTTGCGGACCGACCACCTTGATGATCTCATTACTGATACCTCGACTTCCTGACATTGTTGCACTCTGGTTGAAGATCTTCCAGTTCGTGGTTCATATTTCAAGTTGCCAGTTTCAAAGAGTTTGTGTTCCCAACGCAGAAGGATTTGTTTTGATGGCGCCTCTTTGTGGAATCGTTGTTGGAAATCGGCACCCACTTCACGAAGTGTCTTCCCAGTATGAGGACGTTCGTAAACCCAAGCACTCACAACAATCCTCTGTTCCAGTGTGTATTCGCTGGTATCACACATTGTTCACATTCATTATCTGCAACACAACCCAATACATGCCATAAATCCACTGGATACTTAAGGTTATGTTACAACACAAGATACTTTAACATCTTAATACTATAACAATATGCATTAACTACATACAGGGGTAACAAGACATTGTGGACATCCTGTATAATCGAGGAGTTGCAAAAATCAGAGCCAGTCCCACTGGTAATCGAACCTGAATGGCCGTGATGGAAGGCGAGATATTTTTTAGCTACTTCGCCAATAACGGTTCCTGAACTGATTCAAGTATTAGCTGCTGTACTTTTAATTGAGTTTAGTAATACATATAATATTTTCACAGGCGCACGCACACACACACATACGTACATGTGTATGTATTTGTGTATGTTTTATCCTCATTGTTTATAGGCACTCCAGTAAAAATATCAGACTAGGTTTAAAATATATGTATTTAAAATATAATATTTACACAAATCAGAAATGTCATATGTGCGACAGTTAATATATGGTTTATAAAAAAACGTGGGTGAGGTAATTGATAGGTATTCACATATAATCTTTCGGTGTTTATTATCTTACCTGTTTAACTCATCTTAGTTTATATACAAATCATTTATGCCCAGTATAAGTTATTGACAATATAATTTACAATGTTCGCAAACGAGTATATCTTATTTTTTAATTTGTATTATTCTGACTGGCTGGTTACCACATTTAATGCACCATCTTGCAAAAATGTTCTGCTTACAAGTGTAAGCATTGGTGATATCAATAGTTGAGCACCCATCATTCGTCTGACGTTTTTAAGAGATGTTTAAACACAAACAGTGGCAAGCTGATATATAGTTTATGATGAGTTCGTGAAATCGGTCAAAGGCGTAGTGAATATGTCATCAAACATTTGTGTTATGTACGAACACACGCGTTTTTCAGTACTAAGACGTATTTTATAGCCTTAAAGTCGCAATAGTGTTATGCAATATTTGCGGCTTACTCTTCTTAATATAGCCTCTATATTTACTTACTATAAATATGACATTGATTCTAAGGATTAGAACGACTATTTAAGAAAAATCATGCATGATAATATTGCACAAGAAAACATTATAAAGTTAACGTATTTGCGATACGAAGATAATTTAAAACAGCAAACATGTGTATTTTCATAGATAAGAGTGTCAACCATATAACGTAAGAATGTGTGTATGTCGCTATTCCCTATTATAAAATTGTATTATAGATAACAAAGATAAATTATTTAAATGTTAACATGTTTGCTTCGTTCCGGCGCATAATTTACGTAAAAGACGCGACTTGGGGAAGCAGGGGGTCGGTTATAAGTAGACTATGACAGGGAAGGATGCGGAGAAAACCCTTTAGGCGCCAGTTTCGCTAATGTGAGGAGCTCGGCGAAACTCGACCAGAGACTCTTTTACCTCAGGGCGTGGTCGACGGCCATGTGGCTACCCCCTGCAGCGTCGTTGTTGCGTGGCACGTGATTGGCGATGTGTTACGCCCTTGTTATGGCCAGGGCGACGTCAAGATCACACTGTCAGCACTTGTACATGAAGCGGCCGTGCCACGTCAAATTAATAAAAAGTATACACGTATATAATTTTACTACAGATTTTAATGCACGCTTTGCTGTTATACAGATCAACGCAAGTCACGACACAAGCGGACAACAGATGGCGTCACGGAGCGAACCTCCCGCAAATGTGCTCCCTTGAATGTCTGGGGCAGGACTGCCGACAAAGTGATGGGACGCGCTCTAGTAGCACAGCATTGCCCGCCAAAACTTGCATACAGAAACACATATCAACTAAAATTATAATACACCCAATATACTCTCATAGAGAAAAATAAGTACAAAATAAATGACATCAGAAGAAAACTAAAAACTAAAACACAAGCCGCTGCAAGTGTTATGTTGGCACTACCGCAGAACACACGCCTCATGATTCTCACATTCATAGGGTTTCTCTATGAAATACATTAATTGAAGCAGGTGTGGCGACTAATTAATATATTCCCTATCTGCTGCACCCAATGCCAGCGTGAGGGAAAGGTTACTCACTACAGGTTTGCATGGCGTAACCCTTGGAGTAGCCTCGTCGGGTCGCGAGGACAGGACCTTCGCTCGGGAGGGCAGCAAAGCAAACGGTCTAGAATAGGAACGTGGACGGTGGTTCACGTCAGACTCCATAACTATGGCGGACACTGATTTTGTATTTTATTTACTGTAAGGAGATACCGTTAATTTTCCTTCAGATAAGTTAATGAGCGATGCTTTATTATAGGCTGAAGGCAGCAAAAAGTAAATTAATAAGGGCGTGAGTGAGAGTAAGGTTAATTCTATTGCAGGTTAAAAAGAAAATACGCTTTCTTATGGGAGAGCTTGACACTGGGAACATTTCTGCCACTTGTTTCGCTTCAATCGCTAATGTACCAGATAAATACGAAACCGTAGTAAAATGAAATTATAATAAACTTGGAAATGATAGAAGTCATTTAATGTTAAAGTGAAAAGAAACAGATTACGCGTATTAAATTATCAACTTATTGTAACTTAAAATTCAGGATAGCTCTCTGACTGGTCAGTTTTGTTCACTACCGATACCAGCGCTCAAGTGACAGAAATGTTCCCTGTGACAAACTTAAAACATAGTAGAATTAACCTTAGTAGTTGGCACGTAAATGTGCCTTTTATTTTCAATTCTTTTGAATCATGTTCAAATGTTTGTCCCTTGGGTTCCATACAGGTACACGACACTGTAATTTTATAAGATTTAAGCTTGGAATTTTCTGTTCGTGTACGAATATTTGTCTGTTTCAGTTTTTTTCGAACGAGTTTAGCATTTTTTTTTGCTAAGAACGATTCGAATTTTTTTTCAGTATCTTTTAATGCTCTCATAACAATTTAGTAACATATGCGTGCCGTATATTTAAAAATATAAAAGCATTGTCCGATGATTCGCTCATGTTACTGCACTTACTAATATCAAATAGCTAATAATGAAATAGTAAGTTACGGGATGCTAATATTTATAAAAAATTACAATTTCTTTTAATTTATGAAACCAACGGATATTGACTCTTGTTTTGATCAATCATTTTAACAATACACTTAGCCAATTACATTTAATTGTGTAAGTTATTTTACTGCATCAAGTCTGTTGGTATTGTTGGTATATGATGCGCTAACAAACATATTTTAACTGTTGTATGTCGTTATGGGTATACTACACATGCTTAAAATTCCACGTGATTGAATAACACCGGTATTAGTACCGTCTACAGAACTGTATTTCGTACAATTGTAAAGTTATGAGACATTCACACGTTAATGAACCCAAGGCAGGCACCTTAAGGCAGTGGTCGTGTGTTTCAGTAAGTGAGGAACGGCGGCGCTAAGGGCGATGTTGACCAGCTCATCTGGTGCGGTTTCATCTTTAGTGCAAGACCTTGAAACAGCGCGCAGTTTCGTTGGTGGCCCCATTTATTCTGTGAAAAGTTTTAAGCGAAGTCATTTGCATGTTTCTGCAGTAGTTTCACACTAAACCCGTTAGTAGTTTTCCAGATACCAAAGGTGAAATGGCTGTTTTTGGCTATTTTTAAGGGCTACGGAACAATTTTTTTTATAAGTTATTAACGTGATGCTTGAACTATCTTTCAGTCGTCGTTTTAAGTGTATTTTCTTTCGTACATTGGCGCAATGAACACATGTGTTAACTACGTCGAAAAAAAAAATATTAAAAAAATAATTTTTTAACACTTTACAAGCACGAATTCATGATCTGCATTTAGTTGGCTTAAAAAAGAAGTTGGTAATTTTGCCTGAATAGTATTCAATAGTACTGAATGTAAATTATTTTTAAAAAAGAATGAATAAATGAAGTTTTCGAGCAATTATTTGTATGCATGCGTTTTTTTTTCAATTAGTTAATTTAATTAATTAGGTAATTATAAATTTCGTATATTAGCTGCCTAACTGTTATGCTATGATATAAAAATCCAGAGATTTCATTTCTCAGAACACAGTTTAGCAGTATAGATTCTTGTTCTTTTTTATTTCTCTATACGTATTGGTGACAGCCAGATCATTCTAGATAGTTACACACAACTACATATAAGGACAGACATAATGCAGTGGCTTGGCCATGGCCTTTGTTAGGGAACCCTACCAAAATTTTCGTGGTGCGATCTTGGGGAAACAATGGAAAACCGAAATCAGGATAGTCGGAGCCATGAATTGAACCCGATTCCTTGCAGCTGCAACCCAATTGCACTTCGTGGATTCTAAATATATTAACTGCTCTCACTTCAAAAATACTACTGTCTAGTACAGGAAGTATCATTATATCTGCGTGATATGACGAGTTTGATGAAAATGGCGCCCATCGACGCGCGCAGCTTACAAAATGACAAGCTGATGAATGAGAACACGGCCTAAGAATGGAAGCAAGACGGAGTGAGAGAGAGGATTTAAGGTAGGATTGTCTGGCGCGCTTCCAGAGGTATTAATTCAGCTCGCCTCACCACCGTGTTTCCAGACGTGATGAAGTTGGTCTCCAGTCAAGACGACTGGGAAACGACCATTGTACTCATTCACATCGAGAATATATTCCACTATAGCAGTGAAAGCAACCTACGTGGTTCTTTAATGGTGTAAGGAAGATGAGAATTTATATGAGTCGCGTTATCCTATTTTTACACATAAACTTTTGATGTTTGCCTATAATATATCTGGCGCACCTTGCAGTAGTGCATAGGACATGGAACCAGAGTTTTGCGTTATTTATGCATATTCAAACAATCTATATGTTACAAGGTTAGTGTTACAGGGACAACCTGTTTTATCATGTCGTGAGCCATGAATTTACTGACTAATAAATGTGTGCATAAACTGTTCATTGCTGGGTTCAAGACCACCAAAGAAAGTATACTTGAGAACGAAATAAAAAATTTAATTTATGTTGTGTAAAATTTTTCTTTAGAGAATTACATTTGTGTACTGTTAGTTCTATAAATACAGCGATAACATAAGAGGCAGAAACTAGGTTCGGAGAGACACTACACTGGGAGGAATCGACAATGACCTATATGAAAACGATCCAGAAATCGACTGGAATGGAAAACTATTAAAACTGATATTTTGGTAGTCAAGACAGGAATCGAACATAGGTATGGTCTAATGCAAAACTATTGGTCCAGAATTTCGTTATCTTGATCAGTATAAAGTTTCTTGGATTGTATAGATTAAGCACTCTAATTTATTCGGATATTAGTAGTCCTATATGTATACATGACGTTAACGCTTGACAGATATCAGCATATTATTTGATGCAGAAAAGGTTATCCTAATGATGAGGTCAGTTCAAGTCCAAGATCTGCGATGACATAAGGGCGACATAGTCGACGCATCACTATTCACCTAAGCTTCTAAGCGCACGTAATTTATCTGGCGGGCAAGTCCCCTCGCCGATAAAAATAGTACGAGGAATTTAGTGCTGACCATATCCTATTATGACGGAGTATTAGATGTAAAGGTACGCTGTATACACCAATAACTTTTTGACACTCAGAAACTAAATTGTCATGTCTAAACATGGCCACAATGATATACATATTCATCATTTTACACCGCGATAAATTAAGCCTAAAATTTTTTTGTGGAGGTTAAACAAACGACATACACGCGTGTAAAAGTCTTTGATATTCCTAAGTAGAAATCATTCACGTACGCTGACTGAACTTGTATAAGCCAAAGTTCTGCACTCCGCTTGCTGATCTGGGCAGCTTGACAACTTAAGAGTAGTGTAGTTAAGGTCGGAGATGATATGATTAGTTCATTATTATAATTTATTTAATATGTAACACTATTTATATGCAAGGATAACAGGATGTGATTTTTACAATAAACACTTACTCCTTATTTAATATATAACAGTATCTATGTTGAAGGATATCCGGATGTGTTTGTTGTAATGAACTCATATTATTTTTAATATTTAACTATACATGTTGTTCAATATTTAATGTTACTAATGAGGAATTTAGTTGAATTTGACTTTAATTATTTAAAACTGTATGTATTTAATATTATGAATATTATTTTTCGGTCGTATTTGTTTGCACCTCTGTGAACTGCTGGGTAAGAGCAAAATGATATGCTATGAAATTGATTGAATATTATAGAAACGAATATTATGAAAGTAACCTATGATACAGCATTTTATTTTCTACCTACACTTTTAAATATGTTGTCAAAAATGTATTGTCCGAATAAAATAATTAAGATTGTAACAATACTGATGACTTCAAGAGTTAGAAGAGTTGAACTGCTGATGTACTCTGATCCACTGAAAAAGTTGCTTAACTGTAGGTATATTAAATGAAGCAGAGACCAAACTAATAAACTTAAAAAAATTAGAAAATAAACTTGTCTAGCCGGACTTATCCTGTAAAGTTTAACCTATATTTCTGCCTGATATTAATTCCTTTAGAAGTTCAATGTGGAAGTCAAGATATTAATAATTCATTGCGTAGTTCTTACTGTGGTGTTAATTTGAGTTGCTGACTGTAAAACACTGACAAGAACTCGATTGTACTCATCATGCTCTGCCAGATTAATCAAAGTCCCACTAAATAGTTCCCTTACCTAATGTGTTAGTTTTCCAAATAAGTATTTTTGTTTTGCTGTCTACTTATTTAATCCAAGAGTAAAGAAATTATCTGTCGGGAACATTTTAATGTGTGAGTTGTCTCTGACATTGGATTTTTTTATACATTTTTAAACGGTATATTGTGATAAACAAATGGAAAAATTTTACACTATGTGCAAGGAAAACCGGATGTGTTTCTTATAATAATCTGTTATAGCTTATTTATTATTTAACGATGTATATGTGCAAGGAAAACCGGTTGAATGTACAGTAAATAACACATATATGAAATACACTGTTTCATAAGCAGCCGCGTGTTCAAATTTATACAAATTTAAATACCGCTGTAGACTCTTGAGTGAGTCTAATATAATGTATCATTACGACGCAGCGCACGACACATCTGTAGCCAGAACATCTTTGTGTTCAAGAGCGCAGACAAATGACAGACACGCCCGCAAAATGGCCGACTTCAGACAAGCCTCCTTTTAGGCGCTACAGTGTTCTATATTGCTCCTCTGAGTTTCAGTACGTGACCCGATTGTGAAATGTTAAAGTGGCAGGTTCTGCTGTCGGTAGGCGATGGCTTGTGTACCAGAGGCTTCCCATGTTGTGTTGCTGGAAAGTCTGATGAAAATTTCATTGTATGACTCTTGGGTGCTATAGAATTAATATACGTTGTATTTGGAGATAAGTTCTAACAATGCAGCGAAGATACTTTCAGTTAAAGTGCACAGATTTATTTAACTGCGTTTAGTTTAAAACTTTGTTCAAATTTTTAAGAAGTGCATCAGTAACATGAGTAATTCGTTAGTATATAAAGAATACATATTTCTTACCCACCGCAAATATGCACGCAACATAATATAAATTCTAATTTGCCATGAGTGATGGGAATACACACACATCAAGAGCAAAAAAAAGTACCTTCAAGGAAATGAATAACGTTGCACAGAAGGAGTAGTACTTCGACCAGCAAGTGTATTTGGTGACTTGGTCTCTTGATTATTAAAGCATAGGTACATAATTTTAACCAAAAACGATAATTGTCCGGAGCGCATTTCACCGGAAACGTTTTAAACAAGCCCAAACAACTGCGACAATCTATATATATATAAATGAAAGGTGACTGATTGACTGACTGACTGACTGACTAACTGACTGACTGACTGACAAATCAAACTGCAGCCCAAACTACTGGACCTAGAATCGTGAAATTTTTGTGGGGGTTCCCTTCAGGTCGTAGGCGAGCACTAAGAAGGGATTTTTCGAAATTCGACCTTTAAGGGGGTGAAAAGGGGTGAAATGTGTTTCCGAAGAAACGTCGATAGTGCTCGAACCCGACGGCCTATCATCGTGATTTTTACTTTAATAGGACACTTGTAAAAATGCATATTGGCCAATTTAAGGATTTTTCGAAGTTCAACTTTTAAGGGGCTGAAAAGACGTTAAATGTGTTTCCAATCAACTATCGATATCTATCGAACCCTTTGGGATAGAGAGTTGATATTCACTTCAAAATATTGCTTACGTAAATACCCAAAAAGTAGTTTTAGGTTTTTGGAAATTCGACCCCCAGGCAGTAAAAAGGGGCAAAATATGTTTTTAATGAATCGTCTTTATCTTTGAAACGCAATTGGCTATCGTCGTGATTTTAACTTTAATTGGTTATTTTTACAAATGTCTATGGCAGGACTCAAAATCGTTTCGAAATTCTTTATTTAAAGGGGTGAAAATACGTGAAATGTGTTTTCGATTATCATTCCATATCTATCGAATCAATCGAGATATCGAAGTACTCTTTGCTTTAAATTGGTGCTTTTGTAAATATC
>PNEQ01102653.1:0-27909 GCA_003012365.1 Medauroidea extradentata
AATTAATTTCTTTCTTCACTATTCTTAATATTTTGTCTCTTAATATAATTAAAAATGGTAATTTTTCAAAACTATTCATACCATTTTATTATTTGAGTAGTTTGACTCATGATCAGTGCTGTAGTAAGTAGGGTAGTGTTTAAGAGGGTAATTGCTTTTACAGCCACAATATCCTTTAACCCTATCTAAAAACGCTACACCTAAAAGGGGATTTCTAATACGTGTGTTGTCTTGAAAGTACTTAAGGGCAGTCGTCTGAAGTGTGTGTTCTTTTCGTAGAGAAACGGCGTGAACACACGTGTATTAGTTTCCGTGTAAAACGTTTTCTTCAAACACGCTGCAGTGTGATTTTATGGCAACGAGGCGGGCCCCTTAAGCCGAAGTTACGATCGACCGTCCGCCCGTCAGGCACGTGACCTTCTACCAATCGGAAGCTTGGCAAGCTCTAACTATTGACGGACGACGGTTATTGAAACACAGCCTTCTAAAGATGGCGGCGATCGTTTCAGCGGTTTCATTTTAATAAAAAGGCTGTGAGGTTTGTTTTATTATATATTTTTCTTGCGTAGTACTGCAAATCATGAATTTTAACTACGACAGACATAATTTTGGCATACGTAACACATTATAACATTAACACAAATTATTTTCTTTCCATAACGATTACTCAAATTAAAACATTAATTTTTATTAGTAGGCCTAAACCGTGTGCTCGAAAAATTTCTTTTTTATGATAAACCGCGGTTGGACCTATTAGCAGCCAAAGACTGCTACATAAATCGAAAATAATAATAATAATAATACGTAAAACGTTACGGGAAATTATATTATGACCCACAGTAGGTATCTGTTTATACATCGGTAGCATTGCATATTAAAGAAATATGGACGGATGGGTGATGGATTGTTGTAAATCGCTACAGCTATGTAGACGGACCGTCGACATGCGGACGGGCGGACGGCTGACGGATGCGACGGATAACTGTAACTCCGCCTTTATACTACACGTTCTGCCTGTGCCCTGTATAAATTCTCCCCCCTGGTGATCCACGAGAGTACCAGCACCCTGGACAGACTAGTGTGGCGAGAACGCACGGCACGACCCGGGACACGCCAGGCCAGACGGCGCGGCGTGGATAATCGCGCGGTAAGTCGGGACAAGCGGGCGGCGGAGCGCCCCTGGAGTAATCAGCAGATGGTGCGGGACAAAGGCGACACCTCCTGGGGCAGGCCACACCGGCTCACAGGTAATTTCCCCGAGGGCGCGCGACGTGGAGGGCCCGGGAAGTAGGAGGGGCGTCGTCAGCGGGAGAAAAATGTCACGGGGTCGCGTGATTCAACGCGGCGATGGCGCGACAGACGTGCCGGCGCCACCGTCAACAAACCGTGCCACGCAGTCCCGCGGTTCGTCTGCCGCTTGCCAACATCATACCACGGAAAGTCTCTAAACCGCCTGCCTGAAGTCACCAGACGATCAAAACAAATAGTAACTGTATCCTTTTCCATGTTGCAATTAGGCAAATACACGTTAAGGCAATGTTTTGTAGGTTAAAAATGTTAAAAACTAATAAAGCCCAGGGGTGGGAAGGGAGAAGACGTTAAGTGAAGAGCCTTTGTACAGTTGTGTTACTTTGGCAATGGTAAGTTGTTTAAACTTACATTATACCAAAATAGCGTAAAATAATATCGCAATTTTGTTTAAAACCCGTTTTTGTACTGTAAATATACCCTATTTTTCCCCTTAGAGGAAACATTATATGCTTTGGGCTAATCAGTTGACTAGCGGAAATTTCGTTGATATAATCAGTCAAAGCCATTATGCTTTTGGGCTTCAAAAATTTGTAAACACAATAAAACCTGTTTTCAACAAAACTGGGAGACAGTTTCGCGATACCTGCTGTAAGTTAGTATTGTAAAAGTAAGTATCGCAAAAGCAATTTTTAGTAAGGAATCACAGCCAGATCTACATTGCTGGTGAAGGCTGATATGAGGCAAATATTGAGCAGCGCCTTACTGAAGGGGCGGAAGACCTTCGAGATAAACCGCTGCCGACCAACAGCATTGTATATTTTAGCATATATTCCACCGTATCTAATTTTAGTACCAATTATTTAATTCGAGTAAGTCAATTGGTAGTTGTTATTTGTACGTTTCCCAAGCTTGCAAATGTTGACTTTGACACACTGTTATGGTAAAACTGAGAGAGTTAAAAAAAAAAAAAAAATTCACGAGTAGAAAATGTAGCCGTAAATTCTACAAAACTAGCACTAAGTCGCACAAATATAAAATTATGCATTTTTGTAACATGAACGCCCTTAAATTGCATTCGTTGAAGCTCTTACCTTACATGATATCGTTTTCGAAAAAAAATTCTACAGTCAAACGAAACTAATGCTATAAGAATAAAAACGTGGGGGAAAATATACAAGCAGAAGTTTTCGTTTTTTTTTTTTTTTAAGAAAAAAAAATACTTAGGCCTATTTGACTAATTCTCAGGATAATGGGAAAAAAAATATCCTAATGTGGGCCGTGCCGATAACTGCAATGTCAGTGGCGGCATATACAGTATGTAGGTACGACAGGCGATATAGTTACGTGAAATTTAATATAACATGTAAATCCGTCTCCTTGCTGACGTCAGAGATACGTCATAGGCAGCGCCGTCACAAGTAATATTTTCATGAACTGTTCAAAACAAGCACTCATATTTGTGTGACTCAGACTGCTCAATTATACGAGAATAAATTAGGCACACTACAAAAAACACTGAATACAACGAAGCTAGCGGTGGTGTAATGTTCAGACAACACTGCACGGCATGTCCGGGTTCGAGTCTCGGCAGTGTCGCTTCCAACTTTCATTAGTAAACGTTGCAGACGTTGTTGACCTGGCGCCTTTTCTTGGAGTGCTCCACTTTCCCTTCGCATTTGCATTCCGTTGCTGCTCCATCAACCTTCATCCAGCGTCCAGGATCTTGCTGATATCCTCCTCACCTTTTCTGCCCTACTGTTATTCTCTCTCTCCCGCTCTCTCGTTGCTGCGTCTGTCAGTCTTGAGAAAATGGTAAGATTCGCCGACCAGGGATTATATTTTACCCGGCTCCGTATGCGGAAATGCAAAATGGTTTCTCCCTTCTCTTTACGAATAGAAGCAGCACGCTATTCTGTTTACAAATATGAAATGTTAAGAGTACTTGGAGTGCGTAAGAGCTCTTGGCGACACGTGAATACTCGAGAACCACTTTTCACATTTTTTTCTCGTACGACTTTTTCATATCAATAGCATTCACAGACCTATGCATCCTGCATGCCAAACAGAAATCCCAAGTTAAAAGCACGCTTCTCGAATAATGAAAACACATTTTACTTCCGTCGTATATTTTCGTCAAAGTAAGTTAAAGTGACTTTGCCTTTTTCCGAAAATGAAAATCACTCGTGTGTGTGTGTTTGTATGTATGTGTGTATATGTATGTTATGTATATATATATATATATATATATATATATATATATATATATATATATATATATATATATATATATATATATATATATAGAGTAGGTCAGGACGGAGTGTGTTAATTTCATGTGCTGGTAGATCACAAAAAATCATGTCGAAAATGTATTTTCAATTTATCCCTAAGGAGAAAATTGTAGGAGTAATACTACATTCTGCTACTTACTGACTTCAGAACACTTCAATGTAATTCATGTTGTACTACGGAATATTAAACAGGCGCGCAAGATCAACAAATAAAGGTCGGAGTTAGCCGTTTTCGAAAAAATCGTATGTAAAATTAATGTATTTTTTGAAACGCCTGAAACGTATGAAGGCATTGTGACTTCCTTGCAAAGCGTGTAACCAAACTAATGGGCAAGTTGCACTATGCTATATAATAAATTCGTCGTAACAATAGCATGGTTTTTTGTGAGCTATCAGCACCTGAAATTAACACACTCCGTCCCGACTCAGCCTGTATATAGGGTGTTTAAAAATTCGATGTCCAACGTAATTGGAAATATGAAGGAGACAAATACAAATATATTTCGCCCGATAACCATGTGTCGGAAACAAATAGTTGATGAATAATGAGTATTCAGGGGTATCGGGTGTGATCGAGAAGGCACCATGGTAAATGTTCAATATGAGCAGCATAAACCTCGGCACAGAGCCGGTACCGACGTATCAAGGAGTACCATGTTCACTGGAAGATGTGTTGTAAGTGTGTGGCCGCCGCAAGAATCCGTGCAACTAATTACTCCTCAGAGTTGACTGAGCTAGAATACACTTTAGTTTTCATGAAGCTCCTGCTAATTTTGAACGTTGATAGTAAAATTGATCAAAAAAATAAAGTACTGTAAACAATTACCATTGGTGTCTTCTAAATCACACCCGATACCCCTGAATACTCATTACACCTAAGATATTTGTTTCCGACACATGGTTATCTAGCGAAATATATTTGTATACGTCTCCATCTTCCCTATTGCTTTGGTAATTTAATTTTTGAACATCCCGTAAACACACACCCAAGACTCCTCCTCAAAGACACAATAAATATTTGCATTACCCCTTTAGACGGTCCCCATACAGTAATGAGTGCAATATCCACACGTGCCAACCAACAAATATCAAAGATGTTTTGTTTCAAGCGTGGCCACAATACTTACTATCGATACGTCTTTGTTTCTGTCATTGCAACCTGGGAGTCGCTAGTGTCGCACGCATGCCATTAGGTTTACCTTTCATGGTTTAGTAATTTAGGTCACTACGTTGTTTTTTTTCGCACTCGATATTCATAGGTAGACATGCAGTTCGAAGTACGTTACAATTTCTTGGAGGTAGCGTGATTAGGTATGATGATTAGTAAAAAAAAAATTCCCGTGCCTTATCCGATACCGACTGAGCCAAGGATATCATTTGGCGATGCACTACATTTCAGTATTCTGTACATACTCGAGCACAATCTGTGATTTCATTGGTCACCAGTATTTGTCATGTAATTTATGCATCTGACTATACTTTACATGTGATTAGTCACTCTATAGATGGCTAGAGCCACGATTTTATGGCGAAAAGGATTTTGCAACATTTGGTTTCAGTGTGTTATGTGCACATCCGCAGATATGCTACATCGTCTGTGATTGGATGATTTTACTCTCACTTGCCATGGAAAATTACAGACGTACGGAGCCACAATAATCTTATTTTAATTGGTGCAGTCAAATGAGAAACGTGTCTGAACAAAGACACACTGCCAGTTATCATAAAGCAGAACTGCCGATGTGCACGTGTGTCACTGAAACAAAGTGGGGCCAAAATCTTATCGCGACAAAATCGTGGCCCTAATTATGGCTCACTGTGATCCCCGTTACAATCCACGACATCGTAGGTCGGTGGTACACGTCAAGCCAGCAGACAACAGTCAGTCTGTTGTCAGAAAATAACGCGAAATTTGCATTACTTTCAACATTGCTGCTGATTGAGCCAGTGTTTTTTGATGGAATGAATTTTGTAAGAATTTGTCTCGATGCCTTATGTACACATCTGCTGCTCTGCTCCATGTTCAGTGATTGGATTTGTTTAACTCTGCTAGTCTTAAGGTTCTACCCGCAATTCGGGTACGTGTGAAGTCGCAGTAACCTTGTTCTCATTGGCTCAGTCAAATGACCGACGCCTCTGCATAAATACATGCTGCCAATAACCATGAAGCTAAGCTGCAGATGTGCACGTAAGGCCTTGAAACAAATTGCTGCAAAATTCTTTCCATCAAAATACTGGCTCTTCGGGCCCCGGACACGCGAGATAGTGAGGCCAGTACAGAGACTGTGGGCTCTGTTTCAAGTGTCTCCCTATTGGCTGTTTAATTGCGTTCATTTGTCTCTGCACAGTACTACTATCCCTTATTTTCCTCGTCCTCTGTGAAAATTAGTTTAGATTAGTTAACGTTGGATTAAATTAATTTAGATTATTTTATTTTTATTTTAGAAGGTACATTAACGTCCCCCGGTTTTATGCACTTTTCTGGCTTAGTGTGGGACGGCTTACAAACTATCTAAACCCAAGAAAACGACACAAACATCCACGCCCGTACTGGGAATCGAACCCAGAACCTCTCGCACCGTAGGCCGGCATGCTACCGACCACGCTACGAAGGCCGGCTAGTTTAGATTAGTTTAAAACATCAGAAAAAGCAATGCTCTAATTCAGAGGCCTTGATAGGTTATAAATACTATAACAAATAAGAAATCACATTACTTCGCGACTCGCGCATGCGCAGAACTATGTGCGAGCCCTTCAAACCAGCCAACAGAGTAAGTGGGCTCTACATCTCGTTGACAAGCGAGGTCATCAGAGACGGCGACAAACAACGAGGTACAAGGGCAGGAGCTGGGAGAGGAGTCGGCCATGGTGTTCCTTAAGGAACAATCCCAGCATTCACCTGGAGCGATTTCGGGAAACCATGGAAACCCGAAATCAGAATGGCCGGAGCCGAGGATCGAAAGTGGGTCTTCCCGAATGCGAGTCTGACGTGTTACCGACTGCACCACCTCGCTCGGTGCAGCCAATAGGGAGAGAGGTACAGTAGCCCCCAACCTTAAGAGGGCGTGGTACACAATTCAACGATAAAAGCATTAATCTATAACTGTAGATTTCTAGAAGTCAATCTGCGAAAGAAAGTTAAACAATAGCAATCCAAGACAATAGTTTTAGCCAACGTTTTTAACAAAATAGTTTCCAGTGTTACGAACTTCTGAGGCACAATCTCTGACGCCGAAACCTCGTGCATTTAACTGCGGCGCAAGAGATCACGCGTAAAGAAATAGTAATTCTGGATAAATATTTTCTCATAAAGTTAGCAAATACCATTATCTAGGATTGTCATTGAGTATTTTATCCATATTGGCTTCGCAAAAAGCGTAGAAAACAATTGATGTTTTCAGCGTTTATTTATCTATCACGCACTCTTAAGGTTAGGACCAGAAGTCGACGGCGACTTGAAACAGGGAGATGTTAGGGCAGGGTGATTCAACTAGGCGGCGCCGAGCCTGGATCGAAGCACGGGGAAGCCCGGAGTATGACTCACCACGCTCTGGCTTTATTGCGTGAGTACATGTGATCATGGCTGCACGACGGCCGTCTACGCCCCTGCCTCAACCTGCAGTACAACCTCCCCCCCCCCCCCACACACACACACAACCACGCCCTATCACACTGATTCATTCAGGGCTCTGCAAACAGCCACGGGGCTGAATTGAATAATTAATGCTACAATTAAGTCTCAAAGAATCAACCATGTGTGCCGGACCATGACTATGATCGGCAGGTTTTTCTCGGTAGTATCCAGTTTTCTCCGCCCCTTCATTCCGACGTTGCTCCATACTTCACGTAACCCCTCACCAGCCCTGAAGGCTTAAATGTCAAGAGGAGTCTTCGCCGGTGTCGAATACCTTTGACGCGTGGGAACAGCGTGGCGATAAGAGCCAGTGTCCCACGCTTGACGAAAAGCATATCGCTTCTATTCGCAGCTCGCCAAACTGACGTGCTAGGTTTTCGTTGCAGTCTTTATCCTACGGGTCTTTAAGCGGTGACATTATTTTATTTTTGAAAAGTATGAAGTAAAGACCACTGCACGCCTCTCGCTTTGCACTTCACGAATTCAGGTAATATTTTCGGAGTTACAGCAGTCTAAAAAAAACCGTTTTTATCCATTTTGAGAGGCCCAAAAATCATGTTTCTAACAAGCGTGCTGAATTTTTTAAAACATAGAAGCATAGTTTCAAGAGTATGTGTTCTTTTCGTAGAAAAAAGTTAAGCGATTTCGCGTAAAAAAAGAATACGTGTGACACGCTGCAACGCCGTCCGTGCGCAAGTCGAATACGCCTCTTAAGCGCTTATCAAAACCATTTCACTTAAATGTAACTCTTTTAAAATGTTCAACGTCAAATATCTGGAAGAATTCTACTATACGACAAACCTTGTCCATTTTAGTTCTAGCTATACTGACATGGTGTCTGGCACTTATGAACGATTATGGAGAAGACCGGTTGCTTGACCACTGGCAGTCTTGGCGAGGGCTGTGCGGATATGTTGCCCCTCCCTCTTTTCCACTACGCAATTCCTCCTGTCAGAAGTTGTGCGACGGAAGGCTACATACATGTGGTTGCTGCGGTGATGCGGATCGACTCCTTGAGCGCCGGTCCACAGAGGGATATACGAGAGGACTAATGAAAATATATTGTTTAGAGGTTTGTTAAGATATAAGTGATTATTTTATATCATCTTGGCCCTTTCACAGCCGTTCTGTATTTAGGTATTGTGCATGCATACACTTGAAAGAGAAATAGTTTAGTAGAGGTCTTCTGCACGTTTGTAGTATTCTTCAATTTTGTCAATATTGAGATTGTAATGGGTTAAGGTTTCGTAAATTGGCACTGGCAGTTATATCACGATTCTTAAATATGAAAAGATTCAAGGAAGGAACTGTATACATCGGTATGGGGGACGAGTTTCAGGGCAATGCCGGAGGGATACCTCGTAGTGACGATGTTTTGTGCGTGGTTTCTGTGGCAATACCTCATGCCGTAAAGGAAATTCTCTTTACTTTTGTTGGATTTAACATCTCACCCACATAGAAGCCATTAGAGACGTTACACACAACTTTACACAAGAACAGGAAACACGAATTGGTGCATGAATTGTTCACCTAAGTGACTATCGACTCTATAGTCGAGTCGGCCCAGCCGAGGACGTACTTCACCCCACCTGGAGAGGCAGAGACAGAGAGAAAGACAGCAGGTCATGTAACCTGCAGAAACCTGCCGGGAGGGGGGGGAGGGCCGGTAAATGCCACGCCCACCAGTAACAAACGCTCCATGCAGTGTCGTGTCTGGGAATTAAGAGGCATAACACGCAATGACAGAAAGTGGTACAGGTGAAACACGGAAAGTTTTGTGGCAGCAAATCAGATAAATGGTGGTTTGAAGGCAAACAATTGCAAAACATACCCGCTGCTTCTATTATCATCATTAACAACGTATCATATGATTCCGTGCTGATGGATAAAGCCCCAACTTCACGCGACGAAAACGACATCATACAGTAGCTTCATCGTTACAATAATCCCTGTACGAGTGATTTGAAGACAACAAAGCTACTACAATTAGTATAAATACACAAACCGAGTCGTTAGGCTGCCACCTTACCACCCCGTCTAAATCACCGTTCAACGTTTTTGTGTTCAAGTCAAATGAATCGTTGCAAGTAATAATACTCCATTTTGCCAGACAAAGTCACTGAAGCTGCTTCAAGAAGCAATTATTCATAAAATTAGTCCAGACAACTGGCGAAAAACAGTCTAACACACAAAACATACTATAATCCACGACTGCGAGCTAAAAAGAATGGGGGAAATTCCGCAGTTGAGGCCTTTACCGTACGATCGGAGAGCCAACAGACAAGTAGTGACAGGTAACTGTTCGCACTACGACGATATTGGTGTGTCACCACTGTGTCATTGAATGTTCGCTATTAACAGACAATGACATACTTAATATCAAATGCACGAAGTAAATTTTCGCTGTAATTATTTCTTTTCTATGCATTAATTAAATTGTTGCAGTGTGCCATGACATTTCGTAATATGTGAAGGAATATTTTTTTCATCTATGAACCATATGAAAACTTATAAATCTTAATTTTGGTTACTGATTAACATAATGCAGCCTAACAAGAGTGACGGCTGAGGGTATGTCCATGTATTACACTTAGAGATAATGGCATATCGCGAAAAGTCTTCGTGCCAGGATACCCTTGAAAGCGCTATAGTTTCTTGCAACAAGTATGACTGGGTGATATACATCTGACACGACGTAGGTGTCTGAAGACCAATAACAGACATCAGACATTACAACAGCGGGATTCTTATTGGCTCAGTCAAGTAAGGTAACAGCTCCACGTACAAGCGAAAGCCAGTAATCTTTTGACAAACTGAACGTACTTTGAAACTTAACAAACAGTCAAAATTTCCCGGGATATATCATCTTCTCTAACTGTACTTAGAGATGATGGTATAATCCGAAAAGTCTTCGTACCAGGATACCCTTGAAAGCGCTATAGTTTCTTGCAAGCATGTATGAATGGGTGATATACGTCTGACCAACAATAGGCTTCAAATATTACAATAGCGGGATTCTTATTGGTTCTGTCAAATAGGGTAAGAGCGAAAGCCAGTAATCTTTTGATATGATGAACGTACGTTGAAACCCAGCAAACAGTCAAGTTTTCCCGCGATAAATCATCTCTAATTATACTACGTCTGGGGTCTCACTATTTGTCTCGGCAACACCGCCTGTTGTGTCCAGTAGCTGCTAGGATAGTTTCACACTCGCCTCGACCCCATCTATCTATTGTGATCCTCCTCAGCGAGAAGTGGCTTGCAATTGGCAGGTCTTGCAGGGTGGATACATGTCCTATCATAGAACGGCCGTAAACGAAGTGAACTGTTGTTTGAGATTTCTTAACGACAGCTACTCTAGACACTCACTACCTGCTGCATACACCCTATGTCTTTCGCTTTAAATCTTACTAGTATTTTCATAGGAAAAATTATTTCCTACTTTTCAGCACGTTTTAAAAAACGTTATATGTTAAAAAGTTTTTAAATTTAAATATTACTCCTGTACTGACTTGGAGATTCCTGCAAATCTCAGTAAATGATTTTATCGATCGCTTAAAAAAAACGTCCTGTTATTATAAATGAGTTTTGTAAGGCAATTCTTGTTAACGGTGTTATAATTTGGATAAATTCATTCCATAGTGCTTGAATGTGAACTACCTATCCAAAATCGAACATAAGTAGGTCCCGCTTAGCATGATCGTCATATATTTTGCTACGCGATCATCTCAATAACAATCATTTAAATAGGTAATAGTTTGAGATATCTAGCGAGGGAATCTCCCTGTACTTTATTCTGATATATTTCTTATTTCTAAGGCTCATTATGCGACAGTTCTATGAGTCTCCGTCAAGGCATGTGGACTTCACGTCTCGTCGACAGCGAGGTTATTATAGAAGGTGTCACACAACTTGGTACAATGACAGGTGCTGAGAGAAGAGTCGGCAACGACCATTATTAAGGAACCATTCCAGCATTCGTCTGGAGTGATTTCGGGAAAGATTACACGATGTACATGTGAAAAATCTAAACACTCGCCAAACTTGGACGTCCCGTTTCATCAGTTGTTACGGATTTGCTTCGACTTTGTGTGTCCGCAGACTAAGTCCAGTATTTTAATACTTTGTTACCGCCAAATGGGGATGCTTTGACTGCAGGAGTAACATTGACCGACTCAAAATATTTAAATTGGTGTCATCTGTTGAAGAAACTGTACACTTCATCTGAATGGATGAAACTTAAGGGTTTGAATACTTGTCTGTATCATATAAGAATCCACTTTTAGACGGCTGTGTTGGCATTCCTTTTTACATCTGTTGCCATGCAAAAAGCAGTATTTTCCTTTACCACAAGTAATTTTTACACAAACACACTCAGTTGGCTCTCAAAGTGTTATGGTTACAAAAATTAAAAGTATATTCAGGTATAAATTTGTACACATGATAGTCTTCAGAACTGTCAAAATATGGAACTCCTTCATGAGACGGACTATAGATGTACAACAAATATATTGAGTCTGTCAATGTTACCCCTGTAATTAAAGTATCCGCATATGACGGTACTTCGTCCGGTAACCAACATAGAAATTTCAATATGGAATCAAAGTCGTCTTTCAAAAAATATTTCATAAACCCTAGTTCGTAACAGAGCGTCTCCCACGGTGGGAAAAAGTGATATGTTAAAATGTCCGTAGCTAACACCGAAGCACCAGACGTTGACTGAATTTTTTTTTATGAAAAGCAGCGAGGCGAAACTGATGAACACAAAATGTGCCGCTTGGCTGACATGGCCGCTGCTTTTTTTTTTTTTTTTTTGCGTCGCGCAGTTTTTTAAAATGCAAATGCGAGTCGAGGCTAGCGAACACTTTGATCCGTGCAAGCGGCCGGTGTTTTCACAGCTATACCCCTCCTACAGACCGATACAACCCCTTTCTTCGTCAGCGAAGCTACACGGCGCCGCGCAGTCGCCCGAGTCTAATGGGGGCGGCGTGCAGCAGTTAGGCCCCCACTTACTGCCGAGTCACGTATATCGGGGCCCGCCAGCCGTGTGCTTCCGCCGTTCCCAGGCCCTCGTATCCCTCCGCCAGCACTTTCGACAAGGCTACACTTGCTAACAAAAAATAGCGAACAATCAAGGAGCAAGATACCGCGCCTGCGGACTTTCTAACTGTTCCGTGTTAACTGAAATTGTTAAGCGCGCCAGAGCTCTGTTTCGACCGCAAAATCGTATGCAGTGCTTCAGACGTTCATCTCTAGTTCAACATCCGTGCAACGTTTTTATACTCCGTATGCGCAAGAATAGCCTTAATGTGCCCTGCCAACCAAGCTGGAAGCCACGAAGTTTAAGGCCACTTTCGGTAGTTTAGCAGTGATTTTGAAAATATTCTATTTAAGGGTGTTCAAGTGGAGGAAAATCACAATTTTATGTTTGTATAAAGTAGGGTTCGTTTTGTAGACATTACTTGATGGTACATTTTCCTCTTGCGAAAAAAAATTAGCTCAGCCAGTCCTCCCATAGTGGCATTTCGAAGTCAAAATTTACTTACTTTTACTTAATTCAAAACTTAAGAACTAGTAAAGAGAATTAAATAAAAAAATCACATCATAACTACACGTCTCGGTCTACGGTTTAAATCACATACAAAATTATAAAATATATTTGTATTTAAAAAAATGTTAAAAGTAACAAACAATTAGCAAATATTACAATTTTTTTTAAACACAAACATTTTTTGTGATGGGTTTTTACATTCTTCAAGAAGTAGCTCGGGACATGTAGTTATAATGTGAATTATTTCATTTTGTAATGTTCATTGGTTTACAATTTTTGTAATAAGTAAAACTAATTTTGACTTTGAAATGCCGTCATGGGAAAACCGGCTACACAAATTTTGTAAGAGAAAAACCATACTACAAAATAACGTCTATAAAACTAAAACTATTTCATACAAATATAAAATTAAAGCAACATAACTTTCGTATCGAAGACTACCAACATTGCTGTCACAAGTGTATCATAATTTCTACCTTAATTTCGCGGTAGCTATAAACGTTAATAGTTTCCAGATATTTGCACCCAAAGTATCGCCTACTTTGTTAAGAAAATAAGCAGAAATCAAGCAAAATAATTTCTTGCGAATGATCAGTGCATTATGTTGCAAAACGCTTACGTAGAGTTGTGCATCGTATGACCGCGCGTAGCCTTGAGTATTTCGAAGCATTCCGTTGAAAACATTGTGAGTTTCTTGCGCGAAAGTTGAAAGGACTAAATGACGTCAAACGTGAAATTAAGGTTAAAATCATTAAATTCTTAACATATTAATTTTTAACGCAAATTTTTAAAATAAAAACGTGACTGAGCTAACCTTATTACGAATAGACATTTAAAAATAACATTCCCTGATATTTACTTGTGATATAAATATTTCAAATTACATTTAAGATATTTAACAATAAAGCTTAAAAAAATCTGCATAAGTTGTTCACGTAGCACCTATTCGTTAAGAAATGTTTACGCAAAACAGTTGTCGTTTGAAAGATATCTCTCTGAAATGACCAATAGAGAGATAAACAGCATTCATTTGTGTTTTATCAGTCATGAAGAGATAGGGACCCGCTGAAAGTCTGACAGAGACGAGATTACACGCTAGTTTACTGTCTTGAACGTAGAGGCTATGATGTTTACGGAGCGCGTGCATCGATCATCCTTATAAACATAATTATTTCGTACATACGCCATTGCGGGCGAATGTTTCCGTATTGCAGAAAACCCCACAATAAAACAACAAAGGAATTAAAGCCAGTACAGTAAGCTGTAGTCAACAAACATAAAACATACCGACAATTCCTGAAAGGAATGTAGCCATATCCGAGAAGACCACACAAGGACAAAAACAGATTCAAAACAACACAAAAATTAATTCGACTGGACACAAAAACAACAAAAGACACGAAGAAAATAATAAAAACCAACAAAAATGTGGTGTGTGAAAAAGGCACGGAATGAACGAACGACAACGACAATACAAATAACGAAGAGACACGCATGGATGTGAACACAGCAAGACACAACACAAAAAAAAAAAAAAAACAGAAAAAAAGATAGTAGGCTTCGTGTCTCTCGTTTTTTTTATTGAGGTTATTTCTGCAATGTCCAAAAAAAAATGGTTACGTTTATAATACTAACCTATTGAAAGAATCGTTCAAAGATAACCCTTATCGCTACGGTCCCGGCGCCCCAGCCAGACGCGCACGATGTGTCTACCCAGGAAACAACTGCTAAATAAATTTGGCATTGACTATCCACAAGTATTCCATAACCCGCAATACTTTATACACCCGTATACAAGTGTGTATGCCTCAACCGGCCGATATTAGTAAGATAACAGTAAATTATTCACGCATTCGTGTTTCAATTTCAACGTCGTAACGCAACGGAATCGAAACGCAAGATGTGACAGACAGGCCAGTCGTGGACTGCGCCTGCGAATATCCTGGTATGCAACCGAGTTCACTACCGTGTAATCCAAGGCTTATAGCTACAGGGGTATCCTGCACAAATACAGAACTCGACTGCCTGTAAATCAAGAGGCGTGGTAAGTAACTTAAGTGCTAAAAAGTGTTAATCGAAAAGTTGCTACTCTCTCGAAGTCAATATAAATAAATAAACGAAATCCTAGGCAACAGTTTTTGCCCAAATTTTAGAAAAAAAAATTCACGCGTTAAATATTTCTAGAGCATGATCTCCGACGCCGAAAATTCGTATATATGATTGCAGCACATGATATAACGCTGAACACATGCGACAAAGTTGGATAGATTTCTTCCCTAGTTGTTACATCGATTTCTGTTGGCGTTTCCAGCGCTGTGTATCTTGCCCTCTCCAGCCAACACTTCAATATTTACCTCGGTTTGTTAAAGCCGCCGTCTCACAGAAGTTATACGTAGAAAAATTATGGTTTCTATAATTTAGTGTCTTGAATGTGGACACTGCAGTGGAGTGAACAAGGATAGGGAAATACATATTAAACTATACTCGGCGTGGCTCAGTACCTGTCAAACCTATATGCATGCCATTACTGACTTTTTGCTCATCTCGGCAAGGCCAACATTATAATAGGCTGTTCAGAATAAACTAAGCACTGCTTACAATTTCCTGTCAGCCATTGTGCCTCCATCTTTACTATTTTAAATAAAAAAACTTCCATATAACTAAAAACTAGTGTAAACATTTCACAACTTTCGAAACTACACTTGTATAACACCAATAAATACATTCCTTTGATTATTATACATTTTGGAAATTGCTCAGTTTGAGGGCTTGTTCCTTAGTTTTGAAGTGATTTCGAAAATATTTTTTTATTGATACCTAATACTCATACCAAAATTTTGCTTCACAGTTTTGACACTAATATGTCATATTTTATGGCTGAATTTTATTGTAACAATGTACTGAACGGTTTTTTAGATTTCGTCACCCAAGGTACCAAGATTTTTTTTGTTGTAAAAATAAGTCAAAAAGAAGCAAAATATTTTCTTTTTCTGACGAAAGGAACATTGTTTTTAAAAACGCATCCACAGTATTGTGCCTCGTGTGACTACACGTTGCGTCACGTTTTTTCAAAGATTTTGGTTAAAAATGATTTGAGTTATTGGCACCAGGCTGACAAAAACTAAGGAACAAGCCCTTAAAGTGAACCACATATAAAGGACATTTTAAGAAGTTTTTATAATACCATGAGAAACTACGAAAAAATAACATTTTTTCGTTATAAAAAACACTAAAAAAAAACGTCATCTCATACATTTGTACTCGCATTTTCGATCCAGCAGCAACACTCACCTCAACGCAGAAAATGGGTTCGGACCGAAAGCGATGGGATTAAAAATGACTGGCAGTGTCGAATATAATTTAACAAGTAAATCCCTGTTCTTGCCCATGTCCCATCTCTCGCGTACGCAGCGGCCTGAGTTAAACCAATTAAATCTGTCTCGTGCTATCTATTAAAACACACACAACATATTAAAGTAGTTTCAGGGATTTTAAACATCTGATCGAGCACTGGCATTTTAATTTAGACAAGCAGCCAAAGCAAACATGTATCTGTAAGTATATTAAACATGGTTTTTTTTTACAAACTTACTACTGTATTATTAATCGCGTATTATTGGCAAAATTAAATACTGTAATAATTATCAGTTGTTTAATATTTCTGAAATTACTTTTCTGTACTGTGTGTGACAATAGCGTGAAGTAAGACTTGGACAAGTTAATAACGTATAATATAATATATGCTACCAACTTCAGAGAATTTCGGTTTTTTGCGGCACGGTACTGTGAAAACATTCATAATTTAGTTACACCTAATTAACGCGAGGCGAAACTTTTCTAAATCTGCTTCGATAACCAAATTAAAAAAAAAATCATAAAATATTGGAGTGGGGGGGGGGCAATGATTAGTTCTGTGCACAGCGTCAGAAAAAAATCGGCATATTTAAAAACCACTTCACATACTTTAAAGACGTCTGTTCACTTCGCGTACTTTCATGATTTATGTTTAAGGCGGCCGCCTACCCCACGCTTCAAATGCGTTGCAGTGTGTTCGAAAAAACAGGTTTTTTTTTTCTACGAAAATATTCCACGTGCACCCATTGTGCCAACGTACGAAAAGAAAACAAACTCCAGACAAGGTCGGAACCTCATTGTTAAGACGCCAAGCTCATTAGAAACGCTGTGTCTACGTCCTCCAACATGGCTAAAAACGGCCTTTTCAGACTTACGTACTTCAAAATGTACTAACCGGATGTATGTGAAACTCAGGTTGCGACCTGCACTGAACTTAGTTGCAGACTTTCCAACAATAGAATTATATGGTCACCGCTTAGTGTCCTACAGAAAAAAACCGTTCGGCGGGAACCATACAGGTTGTTCAGCGCTTGGCTTGTTGAGGCGACGCGGCATTTGATACGCGCTTCAAGGTCGGTCTTATGTCTCCGTCGCTTTTGAGCCTCTCACGCGCGGGTAGGCAGCCCCCTTAAGAATAGCATTTAAGATTAGTTTTAGGCCCAAGATGATTTTACATTTTCCATTTCTTATGTTTACTCTGGGAGTGTAAACATGGCTAAATAAGGCAGCTGTTAAATTTCCTAAAAGACACTCATCGTGACTTAATGTATTTACGCAGCTACTGACTGCTTGAGATTACGGTCAGGAGACTTGGTCAGTTAGCACCTAGTTCATAAGGGCGACGAAACATGTGGCGAATAAGTCATAGACGTCCTTAGAGATCCAGTTTCCATATCGTGTATAGAACAGTCACAGGCGGGCGGCAGATTTCCAGCATTCTTAGTTTCAACACTGACCGGACTGCATTTTAGCTGCAGGCCATACAAAGAAAACAATTCTGCATGAACTAACAAATCATTCAAATTAATACATCGGGGACACAACAGTTTCGCAAGAAAACAGTCGATTCCCAAAACAGTTCATGCACCGTGGGAAACCGCAAAACCACGATGCAAATTATGAAATAAGATGTTTGAAGTTATATCGACCAAAAATTTAATTCGTAGTAATTTCTGGTCTGTATGTATATGGCTCGGAAAGGTCGTCTTGGTAATGAACTCGGCCTCTCGCGGAGATGTCTTATTCGGGCGGAAATCATAAATGACTGGCAGCGATAATTTAGACATGAACACTATTTCAAATATTGTGATACTATTCACCTCGTTTTGCTGTATCAATTCCGCAGCCCTGTTCGAAATTCAGCGAACATGAAGCAAGCGTTGCGGAAGACATGTTTATATGCATAGTGTGGGCTGTAATAACAAATCCGGGAACATCGCCTACTGTGCATCTGCATATATTCCGGTACAGTTCATTACATACGTAACGGCGTAATAAATCGTCTATAAAGTATGTTTGCTCATGTAACATGCACACGCATAATTCCCACCGAACCGGTTAAGTTTATTGGCGAACATACAATACAGCAACGACTGGAAGTGACAAGTTAAAATAAAAACACAGGCCTATACAGTGTGACTGAGGACGCGGTGTGATAATTTTGCGTGGTGGTATATCGTAAAAAATTTAAGTCGGAAATATGTTTTCAAAGTGTCCTGAAAAATGACTCAAAAATATAATTTCGTTAAATACATTTTACACAGTTAATAGACATGAGGCTGCACTACACATGTGCACGTAAGGATTGTAGCGAAGTGGTGAAAAAATCTTTACGCGAAAACGACCTATCCTTACTCATAAATGCCGTTGCAACAACCAATGTTGTTGTGCAGGACCTGTAACTCCAAGCCGATAACCCAGTGGCCACTCTGACAGACACAATGTGCACCAATGCCCTATATGTATTACAGTCGCAGCCCTCTAATTCATAAACATTCTCGTAACAATCCCGCCAACTATTGGCAGGTAAGAGATGGATAAGAGTCAGCGCGCTCGTAAACAACTGTCGAGACACTTTGCGCATTCATGGACGAATGTTGCTTTGTCCTGCTAATATGCAGCGTTCGTTAAGTCCGACGAGGCCAATAAAATGGCTGACATTCATGTAAATATTTCACCAGGATAGCTTACCATTGTTAAAACTGAAACCCAATGTCACTACGAAACATCGGAAAGTAATTATTACGACGTAATTGAACAAATAAACCATAAAAAAACTACAAATTGTGTTATTACATTTTAAGGCCGCGCTAGGTATTTTTACAGTAATTTTGGAAATATTTTTTTAAAAGCAGATCGATTTCATATGGGAGAATTCCCATATTGTTTGTCACAAATATATCATAGCTTTTATCTAATTATTTAGGTAGCAACACATCACATTGTGTTTCCGATTTTGTTATGGAAATAAGCCAAAATTAAGCAAAACATGGTTATGTGAACGAACGGTGGATTATTATACAAAATCCCTAAATAGAACTGTGCATCGTAAGACTGCTCCTGGTTTACAAGTTTTTCGAAGCATTCCGTTAAAACAGTTTTTAGTTGTTTTGCACCAATGTGAAGAACACTACCTACACTGAGAAGAAAGAAATGTTGCAGGTACCATACATCTGTTAAAATAAGGACAACAAAACAGTTTGACTGTTTGACTGGATAGTTCCTTCAACAATCTGTTTTGTAGAAGTTACCATCTGGTTTGTAAAAGCAACAAGGCTCTTTGTTTCTTCTACAAAACATATTGTAGAAGGAACTATCCAGAGTTGTACCGACAACTAAACTGTTTTGTTGTCCCTATTTTAACAGAAGTATGGTACCTGCAACTATACTCTTTTTTCAGTGTAGCATGACCTTAAAGTAACGTATTTTCAAGGCAAATAGCAAGGTTATCAATCGACTATCGGCCATCTGGTCTGCCTTTTGAGAGCAATTTACGGTTGCGAGTCGAATAGGATATGTCCGGACCTCTCAGAACTTTGAGAGAGCTTGCAACACGCAAACAACATAGTTTCCTGGCAACGCAACATGTACAGAATGATCCGAATGTCTTGTTACTCTCACATGTTAAACAGAATTTTCATAATATGCACATACTACGAAGAATTAAAAGGATGCCGTTTGTGTTGCGTTTACCCAGAATGATAGGCCCTCGCTCCGGAAGATCTCGGAAAGTACATGGAGACGTATTACCCTGCGTCACGAAAATGGCGGAGTACACACAGACCTTCTGGAGTAAATGTCTTGTCAGTATTTTCGTGATATTTATTTTGCGTTTAATTTCATTACAAAAACTTGTATCTTTCGTATGGGCATGGTCATGATATCAACATTTGTACATTCCATTCATCAGGATGGGAGTAACACAACGAGCAATATAGTAAACATAGAGGGGCGGAAACAGCAATCTCCATAGCCCTGAGGTCAAGGCCAATTGAACGTGGTATTTTGACCCTAGATAAAATGGCGGACTCTTATATCCGGCCGAGAGAAAGAGAGCGATTATGCTAATTTAAACATTATTACAGTATAATATATTACAATAATTATTGGCATTTTTTTCCAGTGTTTAGCGGGAATATAGTGGAGCTATAAAGTAACGGATTTTATGCGAACATATGACGGATTTTTCAACATAATGTTGGCCACACTGCTGTTCGCCAAGTTTTCTTGGGTCAAAACAGCCGTTCAATTGGGCTTCACTTTGGAAGCGTTTCCGCCCCTCTGTGTTAACTATATACCTCGTTGGGGTAACATGACATTCGGACCAGCGTGTAGAATGTGGCGCGCATCTTTCTCGCAAATGTGATTATGAATACCGGCCTAAGCCCTCTTGTACACCAACCCTTGATCCTGCCACTCGAACTGGTTGTTCGTATTCCACAGCTCGAGCTGCATTTCCCAGGGCAAGCCCCCAAGTCGAAGCGACTTGACGGGGAGTACAGTGGTGGAGGGAGAGGGGGATTTTTTTCCTCGGTACCATCCAGGGCAGGTGCCGCCCCGCGTCACGAGTTACGACCCCCCGACAGCGCGTCCCGCCGGCCGTAAAAACCTGGACGAGGGGTGAGACGGACCGACATGCCACAACCCCCTTCCGCACGTCACTCGCCTCACCGCAGCACACATGGTTCCCTTGCCGGGCCGAGTTCTGCCTTCGCTACTCGATATTACAACCTTCCTTTATAGTACCGCCCACCTTGCATGCGTCTCCAAACTGCGTGCTGAGTAAAAAAAAACTTTTATTATGGCCATGATCTTCCATTTACTTCAAACAATTGCAAATAACTCCAATATTATTTAACCAAATGCTTTCAAAAAATTTGAGGCTATGTACAGTCATACGATACACAATTTTGGCAGAGCGTTTTCCAAAATAACGTACCGTTTGCTATCAAAAATATATTTTGCTTAATTTTGGCTTACTTAGACAACAAAAAGGTGATATTTCAGTGTATTGTAACAGAAATTCAACTACGAACGATAATATATGTGTTAAAACTGTACGATGAATTTATATATATATATATATATATTCACGTTAAAAATATATTTTCGAAATCTCTGCAAAACTAAAGAGCGAGGCCTTAAGGGTTTTATGTACCTTCAGTTCGTCATTTAATAACCATGTAGAATTTTGGTCAATTATTAAAAAGCTAGATATAAGGAGTACAGTTTTCACAAAGTAAGTGTCAACTGCAAAGTTACGTGAGGAAATCAAGGCAGAGGCCAAACTCAAGAGAACTTACGTAAAACCTGAGGATCATTCGTTTTCATTGCACAGTCAGGAAATGTTCAGATGTCTCAATGAAGGTGAGCTGTTCGCACAATATTAGCGAGAAAAATAATTTATCTTCATGCACAGACTTGTGAGCTACAATGTATGTTATTGTCCATTTATTATGCACAAAATTTACACGACGGGGATGTGTTAGTTTATATTTAATGTTCAGCATACTGCAAAGCTGAAAAAATGCAAAATGAAAATAATTAAAATATGTTGCCAACTCTGTTTGTAACATGGTCTCGTAACCATTTTGTTTTAAAACAAAGCGCCAATAAAAACACGACAACGTATTCGTGTAAAAATGTACCAAAAAAAATAAATTATCTCTTGGATACCAGTGCGGTCTTTCCTTTACACTATGGTCATATTCCTCCTCTAAAATACCACCAAACATGCAAAATAGAAATACTATCCTCCCTTCTCTCCGAGTGGTATTATAACTATTTACGACCGCCATGACTGATTTGCAACTTAAAAAAAATTTTAAGGGAAGTCTGACGATTCAGTAAGAAGTTCCTTAGATTTCACTCACTTTCCGTCTCTACAATAAAAATTCCTCACACTTCACTCGGAGAGACCTTAGATTTTTACTTGACGTGACTGCGCAATCGCCTCTAAAAATTTTTTGTCACATATTTCTGGTATAATTAGCTGCCAATCACAATTTATTTTGACGTTGTTGTGTCGTCCATCATAAGAAAAACGTAACACATTGATGAAACTTTGTACATAAAGTATCTGCATTATTGACTATTCAAGGACATGCCTATTGTTTTATCCAAGAAAAATTATTTTGCCTTTTTATAAGTGTGGAAGTTTACTGAAAATGTGACAAAATATATGTGTAATTAACTATGGTAAATTAAATTTTCGTTTACTGGATTTACCAGTTATACGTTTTTAAACATTGGAAAGTAATATTTACTTTACACGGCAGTTTCGGTTCGATAAGTCGTTTAGTATTTCCTACAATAGCTACACAGAAAACATAAAAATTTCACCTTTTGACAGCCCATTACACAAAAAAAAAAAAATTCAACAAAAGTGAGGCTTGCTTACTTATTGACCAGAATTATACTATGACATTACTCTCCAGGTCTACGGAATGTCAGAGCATGGTCTACAGCACTTTTCATAGTCATATTTCTATATTTGTACACGATATATATTTTTCTTATTTTAGACATAAATTGCGACTAGCCTAAATGTTATTTTTTATCTCTTATAGTTTTTGCGGCATGGCTCGTAAATCTCAAAATTTGCATGTTGTGATATGTATAACACTAACACCAACTGACATACTAAACTGGAAAAAAAAAATCACAGTTAATAACAATGGTATAGGCTGTGCCTCTAACATAAGGCCACAAAATAAAATATTTTTGTATTTAAAATTTGTTTTTAATTTTTCGAAATTTTATTTCAATACAATTTTATATAGAAGAACTTGTAGCCTGCAACATTGTTATTCACTGCGCATGTTTTCATTTAAGTATGTCAGTGGTTTTAGTGTCATCCTTAAAACCGTAACATGCAAATTTTGAAAAATATGAGCCATTACGCAAAAATTATGAGATAAACATTTTTCATAAGATACAATTTTAGTGGCAATTTATGTCTAAAATAAAAAAAAATATATGTTACGAATATAAAAATTAAATAAATGACAATGACAAAAAATTTAAGCCGAGTCCGTTAAGACACCATGCTCTGAACACTGTTACCAAGCCACCCAGCATAGCCTACTTGAAGATGTACTAACTGCACACTGTAAAAAACTTCCTTAAATGTTTAGGTAGTTATTATCCCAGACGCAGTATGGGACAGTTACCATATTTCCGTCTTGTAAATATGCAAACTTTAACAGTTGCTACAATACAAGTCTGGTAACTTCAGTAAACATTTGACTGTTTTATAAAAAGGTTTAGGAGTGTTACCATGGATGTCTGGGAAACTATTCTTAGCGCTCCTATACGCACGTCTGGTAAATTTACAAACTATTTTTTAGAGTGACGAAACTCAGAAACGTGTTCTCAACTTTGCTACACACTTTCCACCAATAATATTATCTATGGTCTTATAGTAAAAATGTATCGGCCGGAATCTTTCACGCAAGTTCAGTGGTTGCCTCGTGGCGATGCGGTATTTGATACGCGCTTAAGGTTGTCCTTATAGCTCCGTCGCTTCTGGAACTAACGCGCAGGTAGACGCAAAAGAAAACTCTCTTCAAGAAAAAGAAAAGAAAAAAGTACACACAAGTTTTTTAAAAAATAAAAAAATATTTATAATAAACTTACTTTTATGGGCTAAGGCTCTCTGTTTCAGGTCCAGGTAGCTTAACATGGCAAATAATTATTTTGTAAGGGTTTATCTCCCTCTATGTCACAAACGTCTCCATGCATCACACAGCGATTGCAGGAATTTCACGAACTACTACACTACGAGTTTATCTAGTCACTTGACGACAACATCCACCTCACTAGTACATAACAACACGACACTACATCACTGCAGCCTAGCTGGAGAGGAGCTTAACTCCCCCGCCGATTAGACAAACACGTAATATATCAATGTTGCCAGCAATCTCCCTCCACAGCCTTAAATACAAGTCTGGATCCCAGCTAAACAGTTACACGCGCCCCGCCGTTACAATTATTTGAAACCAGACTGTCGGGGTGCATTTGATTATACAAACACCCAGCGAGTTATGGGAGATTCGGTTTTCTGTCTCGCGACAGCACGGCCTCCGGGGGCATATGAGGAATCGGCGGTCTTCAAGAAACTCTGCTATGTCTTTTATACAATCATATTGTAAACATGTGTTGGGACACTTACTGACTAAAATGCTTTTCTCAAAATCGAAGACCTCGGGAGTAAATAATGATAACCCTCATCCCTGTAGTTTTCAGATTAGGTGCAATAAAGTGTGTCAAATCTGGACACAAGCGTTTCATAAATTTGTAATTTATTATGTGGATTAAAATAAACTACCAACGTATTTTGTAATTGAGTATTTCTATTAAATTTAAGTATAAAAATTGTTTACATCGGCTGTCTGACAATATGGGTTATAATCATTTACTCCTGAGGTCTTCAATTTTCTCTCTCTCTCTCTCTCTCTCTCTCTCTCTCTCTCTCTATTCGGTACAAATACCAAACCTACTTATAAAACAGAACCACAGGAGCTTTCTTTCGACTTTATGACACGATTTTCAGAAATATTATTATAGGATCATCGCTTTACAGTCCCATGCGAAAATTAAAAATGAATGTAACAAAAGTACTGCTCGTAAATTTCATTCTTCCGCGCACAACGGCAGTATTATTAATGGCGCCCGTACCAGTGTCACATATTGCTTCCTTTTGCACTTCCTCCTGCGAGTAAAATGAGTATCAAAAGAAGACTTCTCTTAAGAGCGCGAAATACATAAGTGTACGTTAAATACGTTCATTGTATGGTAGAAGCATGGGAAAGTGTGATAGTTAAGAAAAGACAATCTTGCTGTAACACACGTTTATCATTCTATGAATAATTAAATGGATGCCATGAATTTCGGTGCATTTGCTCTGCTGCAAAACAGCAACTTTGTGAGCGGCGAAAGAAATGCCATCGCTAAAATTCATTACACAATATTAAATAATTTGTTATATAAAATGAGAAGACTGTGCTGCAGGGTTGTATTTTTTTTTATTTGGAGTCTATATCCCAGTAACATGCGACAATTAATTGTATTTGGCGCACATGCATATATCACGCACTCTTTAAATGCTATCTAGATGTATAGTTAACTATGTGTCTCTCCTCTACGGAGTTACGGCACGTCCACACTTAAGGCCTATACACAATTGAATAATTTAACATTTAACTTTACTTTTCCGTTACTTAAGTATCTCGTCAATAAACAATACAAATGTAAAGTTAAAGTAACGAGAGTTGAAAAACGATTGATAATCTGTTTTTTTTTAAACGGAAATATTGTGATATAGGCCTAAATCATATATTTACCGTAAAAGCATATCACGTAGATGTATAAAAAAATCAACCCAATAATTAATATTTTTTTCATTTATTGTAACATTCTTCCGAACAAAAGAACGCCATATATAGACGCAACTTAATGTTAATTTACAAATATTTCTCCAACACTACTTACCAGGTTTTTCGAATAGCTACATTTAAGGCGGCCGCCTACCCCACGCTTTAAATGCGCTGCAGCCTGTTCGAAAAACAAGTTTTTTCTACGAAAATATCCCACGTGTGCCCATTGTGCCAACGTACGAAAAGAAAACAAACTTCAGATAACGTCGGAACCTCATTGTTAAGACGCCACGCTCTTTGAAAACACTATTTCTAAGCCATCCAACATGGCTAAAAACGGCCTTTCCAGACTTCCGTACTTCAAAATGTACTAACCGGATGTATGCAAAACTCAGATTGCGACCTGCACTGAACTTAGTTCTAGACTTTCCACCAATAACATTATATGGTCACCGCTTATTGTCCCATAGTAAAAACCGTTCGGCGTGAACCTTGCACGCTAGTTCAGCGCTTGACTAGTTGAGGCGACACGGCATTTGATGCGCGCTTCAAGGCCGACCTTATATCTCCGTCGCTTTTGAGCCTCTCGCGCGCGGGTAGGCGGCGCCCTTAATAAAAACCGGTTACTTTTTCACGAAATTCCAATTCTGGAGAACAAAACCGTACTCAGAAATAAACCATTTTCGTTCTAGCATGCATAATCAGCTGGTTCTTCGTGAACGGCCATCTTGACTTTGACTTTAGGTTTTCAGTTTATCGGAAACATAAAGTCAAGGCTGCTTGACTTTAGCTTTGGCGACGCCATTGTGTACGACTACGTAAGAAGCCGTGTATTGAAAGCTATCGTAAAGTCAAATGTTAAAGTCAAATGCTAAAGTTTTCAATAGTGTACACGGCTTTACGGGCATGATCTACAGTTTATTGACACATTGGCACGAAGAACTCAAATGACTTAACAGAACGCATTGAAAAAATTCGAGACTCTACGCAGTCTTATCACGCACAATTGTATGTAGGTAGTTTTTCAAAATAATGCACAGTTCTCCCGCAAAAAAAAAAATATTTTCATTGATTTTGGCATATTTTTGCATGAAATTTTGATAGTGTTTACTTAGGTGCAAAAGTCTAAAAAATACGTGTTTAATACTACCAAAAAATTGGGAAATATATATAATTCATTGTAAAACTACCGGGAATGAAAAAAAGGGCAATGTAAAAAAATTGCATTTTTAGGGCTTCGGTGCCCAATATCTTTAAAGGTAAGAAGAAAAGTACATTCTGGCGGCCGTAGTTCAATTAACACGTGTAATAATGGCCTTGGTACTACTGGACTATATCCGCCGTACGATAACTTGATACTTTCTGGACGGCCTGCTTCTAGCTTGGATCTGTTCACAACAACTATGTATTCTTCCGCCAAGCGTCAACAATACATTGCCAGGCTGACGGCCATACTGCAAGCCGACGTACATTGTTCATACGCCATTAAACGCTGACCAAAATATCTCTCACTCACGCCTCTCAACACAGGTTCTATTGGCCTACGCCACTTCCGACACATCCACTGTGTCATGTGTAGTTTTATTTCATTCGACTTTCAACGTGTGAGGTTCAGAATTGAATGTGAATCAACTGAAGAGCCCAAGTCTCGTATAAAATATCGTAATATATACTAAATGTAAACATACATTTTATTTCACTGAAATGGCACAGCTGGCCGGAGGGTGTCAGGTCCCGCAGTCAGTTGATATCATCCAGGGCTCACCATAGCTGCCAGAACGTTATACAAGAAGCCGACGAAGCCAGACGAATACCCCCGCCAGCAGGAAATACGCTCCTTCCAACCACGAAGGATGATGTTAACCATCTCACCAGTATTACTGTAGCCCGGTCTCCAAGCGGACCAGACCTGTGATCAGGGGTTCACTCTCAGATCATCTCCCAACTGCGGTTGTAACCGCCACTCAAAGAGCTCAGCACGCGTTCGGCTAAGCACAAGGCTGACAATCAGTGGCGAGGCGTGGATTGGATGGTTATGTAAGCAAACATGTATACAGGAAGTTTTCCACTGGTACCTGCTATTAAAGCGGGAGGTCCGGCCCCCCCCCCCCCCCCGGGAAAATTTGAATGTTAACATGCAATTTGGTGCTATTTAAAGGGTTTCTGAACATAAATATTGAATATAAAACTAAGAAAAAATTGTAATGCATTTAAAGATATTTTGCTAAAACTCATCGATTTATTTTGAACAGGTTGTAATTGATTATTTTACTTATTTATGTATATATATATATGTATATACGCGTTCTTGTACATAATCATTACTTTATTTGAATGTAGGCACCAAGTCTTCCACAATACCACAGCTGAAACTCACAATAATGTAATCGAAATAGTGTTGGTAGTAAAAAATGTAATTTATTTCAATGACAAAGAAAATGTAATGTA
>PNEQ01102654.1:0-27911 GCA_003012365.1 Medauroidea extradentata
CTAGCTGTGTATGTGCATGTGCGTAGTTATATTCGTGTATGAACTTGCTCTGCTGGGTATGTGCACGTGTGTAGTTATAGTCGTGTATGATCTTGCTAGCTGTGTATGTGCATGTGCGTAGTTATATTCGTGTATGTACTTGCTCTGCTGGGTATGTGCATGTGTGTAGTTATATTCGTGTATGATCTTGCTAGCTGTGTATGTGCATGTGCGTAGTTGTATTCGTGTATGAACTTGCTCTGCTGGGTATATGCATGTGTGTAGTTATATTCATGTATGATCTTGCTAGCTGTGTATGTGCATGTGCGTAGTTATATTCGTGTATGAACTTGCTCTGCTGGGTATGTGCATGTGCGTAGTTATATTCGTGTATGAACTTGCTCTGCTGTGTATGTGCATGTGCATAGTTATATTTGTGTATGAACTTGCTCTGCTGGGTATGTGCATGTGTGTAGTTATATTCGTGTATGAATTTATTTTGCCGGCTATGTGCGTGAGTGTATATATATATATATATATATATATATATATATATAAGTGTATTATCAAGTTTTGAGTGTGTACACTGACGAGAAGGAAACTGGCATTTCTCTTAAGGCTGCTGTTTATGCCACCTAAGCTTACGCAAAGTCCAGCAGCATACAAATGATTGTACATAGAGTCAGTGAAGCAAACGATAAGATGTATTTATTTCATTTGTTATATGCAGGCTGTTTGTAAGCATGTACCGTATCGAAATACAAAGTGTTACAAACATTGTGCGGTGTTGTGGTAAGTAGGAATACCTCGTAAACTTCAGAACACACGAGTAACAACTGTTGGATATCAAAAGTTATCGTTGTAAGAAAACATGGCAATAACTAGCACACTAGAGCTGATCATGACACACGAAACTCACACGAATTTAGTTAATCTGCGATAAAATTGCCTTAAATTCGCTGAACATGTTCCAATATTAATGTATAGTGAGGAGAAGTGTTAGAATACAAGTATCGCATTAAAAATAACTGCATCAAAAGCACGTTGGAAAACACGTAGATAGTAGATTTTCACAACAGTTAATCAGAGTCCTTGAGTTACAGTTGGAAGCAGGAGCGGGGTGTAAGTAGTAGGTCCAGCTTTGTCCCGCTACATGAGACAGTCTCAGTGCCGTAGTGTATAATGCAACAAGGATGAGAGAACGTACCTGTACGTGACGAGACCCCAGTTCTCCATGGCACCAGGCCCGAAGTCTGGAATTGCAGCCATGTCCATCTTGGGTAGCGGGTAGCTGACGTTGAAGAACTGCTCGAAGTAATCGAGCACCTTGGGGCCAACCTGTAAGGCATAGCTGGTCTGTGTGATGGCCTCAGGACGAGCCCAGATCCTGTACTTGACACGTTTTTGCTGGGATTCACTTGTCACACTGCGCAGATCTGCCACTAAGAAGGCTGCCAGGTATGTAGACATGTTGGGACTAACCTCGTACCTGTCCCACTGCCAGCCTTTTTTTCCTATCCTGTAATATAACAGCACATTTAACAACTCTATCTTGTCATAATAATGGGTACCTACCTATGTGGATATTCCATGGCCATAGGTTTTCACTCTCGTATAATAACAAATCATTTCTGATATTCAGTACATTTTAAGTTGCATGAAGTATCATAAATGTTATTTGATAACTGTGATGTTAGAAAAATTTTGCTTTCAGTACACAGGATGTTAATAACACCACGCGAGTCCTGGGGCGAATAGCAGACGAATGTGTAGGTGCCGAAATGTTGCCCGACGACATTATACATGCACAATGTGGCAACACTGCTAGGAGAAACTCCTCCCTTGCACTCCACGCCCCGGATTAGTTTATGTGTGTAACTTCACGTAAACATATAATTATATTTAGACTGCTCAGTATTTTAAGCTGCAATCATAATATGCAGTTCAGAACAGTAGATATCTGAGGAGCGTCAGAGAGGACTAACTATAGTGCTATGTTGCCATACTGTGCATATAATATCTCATCGCACAACATTATGTCACATTTTCTTCTTCAATTAAACCCGGGATCCGCGTGATGTGCTTGTTATGTGGTTGTTTCAAGACATCCTGTATATTTTTTTCGGCCCAGAAATATTATAATTTCAAAATATTTACTGTATATTTTTCTTTCTAAACATTTAATTTAGCTATATAATACCATTATAACAGCAATGTATGAAACAAATTTGAGCATATATGTAACACAATCAACACTCTATTAAGATTTCCCGCAGTTAATTACTTGCAATAACTGAATGTTACAAGTAGTGAAATACAAATTTAGTCATATAATAACTGATGTAATAAAATAATACATGAAACAATAGTTGTCAATTGATTTCTGTGATGTAGTTAATTGTGCACATGCTATACGTGGAGCAACTAAGTTCTTAAATAATATACGAAATAAAAAAGAGTGGATCATGTTGTTGGAGCTGTTAAATTTTAGTATTTTAATTTTAAAAATAAAAACAATATTTTCTTCCGATGAACTGCTGTTTGATGTTTTTTTTATTAGGCTAAAATTTCTAATTTGTATAAACTCAGTCGCATTTTCTGTTTCTTTATTGTGTGTGTTGGTCTCGTTTATTTCAGCAGTGAATTCTGGCAGTTAGGTTTTGAAGCAGTTACGTCCATTTCGTATGTATGTGTTCCGAGGTACACTTATGATGGTAGGTTATTGTAACATGCAGACATTCTGGCCTTGTTCTGCCAAGGAAGAAGATATGTGTGCCTGCTTAAATAGGCTGACAACATATTGGATGGGTGGTGGAGTGTAAAAAGAGCTGATGGTGGAGGGCCATTGGAGGGGTGGAGGAATGGTGGAGAAGGAGCAGATGAGGGAATGGAGGGTAGCTGGTAGAGCAGGGCTGGAAGTAGGTCGGAGGATATGTGGAGAATGTGTGGAGAAATTTTGGAGGAATGTTGGATTATGGCAGGTGGAAGGTTGAAAGAGTGGTGGAGGAGGGTGTAGGTTTGCAGAAGTTGTGAAGGGGAGGTGCAGTACGGGTAAATTAGGGCTGGAAAACTGATGGAGTTTGGCTGGAGGAGGGGCAGATGTATGGGGAAGTGTAGAGGAAGGCAGAGAGTTTAGGAGGAGGTAGAGGGAGGGGTGGAGGAAGTGGGTTTACGCCGAAGGAGAGAGAAAAAGAGGTAAATGAAGAAGAAATGAGTGGAAGAGGGGGGGAAAGGGGGTGGGAGAGAGCTTGGGAAAGGCTGGTGGAGGGGAAAGGAATAGTTGGCGATGGAGGTGAGGAAGGGTGGTGGAGGGTTGGGAAGATATATAGGAGGGTTGAAGGAGGGCAAGAAGCAGTGTAGAGGAGAGGTTGAGAAGGGGTGAAGATAGTTGATTATATGACACAGGAGAGGTATAGAAACATTTGAGATATGTACAACGAGTGGATAATGACTGAAGGATAGATGGAGTAGTGGAAGAGTGTGGAGGAGGGATGGAATAGATGGGAAGAGGGGTGGAGGAGGGGTGAAAAGAGTCAGAGGAGGACTGGGGAATAGGATGAGGATTTGTGGAAGAAGAATGATGAAAGGGTGGAGGAACATTGGAGGAATAGTTTAGGACGGTGGAGGATGATCGGAAGAGGCAGTGTGTTGATATTATACACAGTCTTCATTGCCACTGACATATCTTCTTGATGGCCACTAATATATAGGAAAGTGCGGCGTTGTTGGTTTCTTCCATCATATTTGTAGATGCTGAATGTAACATGGAAGGAGTTTTGTAGGCTTGCGCGGGGTAGTAATGTGATAGCTGCTGAAGTTTCCTATGAGACTATGGCAAGGTGTAGTGCTGGGAACGTATCTTGGTGCGCACAGGCTTATATTTCCTTTTGTTTTTGGATGTGCCGCGCTACAAGGTAGACGCATCTTTGATAGAAGAATGAGTTTGTGCATAGAGAGTCAACCAGCCGGCTGGAGGACAATGACGCAGATTAGAACTTCTAGAAGCGTTAAGTAAATACTTTTAACATTTTAATACTTAATTATAGATGAATGACTGTAATTTTGTTGAATGAAACAATTTTAAATTTTTTCGAAGTTTGGCACCCTGTCAGATGTTTCCGCCTTCGTCTTGTTATATCTTTCCACTTGGAAGTTATTATGTAGCCATATGTTGTATTTGGTCGTCACATGATACAGTGGTAATGTATTTGACATTATATGCTCATCAGTAGTATTGACTGATGTGTGTACATGTGGTAACGTCTGTAATATTATGGAAGTGCTTCTCTCGTTATGAAATGAAAGGCAACCAAGCAAATGCAACTAGACTTTATTTTTCAATAAATTTTATTTTTATTCCAATTCTCAACAGGTTATGGGTCCAGTTCTGCATGCTCGGAAATTAAACTACAGTAAACTTTGAGAAAATATACTGTAACGACGATTTTAGGTATCACATTCCGTTGTTTAATGGTAAAAACTACGGCATTTGTAAGTATCTATTGGAAGTCTTCCCTAATAGACGAGAAAACTAGCTGGAATGTATGGAAGAACAATTATCAGAGTAATTGACTGTGTACGTTTCTTGTACTGACAATACAGCTGATGTCGCTACAAAAGTAAAAAGAACAGGCGCTTGTAGAAAAGAATGACAAGAGTTCAAGGCTTCATAGTACAGAAAATATCCGACATACATCTGAAATATGTCAAAAATAAAGTTACATCTTTTAAACCTTTGAAAGTACTCTGTTATGTTTTGAGCTGAAAACTTCAGCCACACAAATTAGACTGAAGAGGAAACTGCTTGTATAAAGTTTCAATTATCTCACGATAGAAACCTTCATTGAGTCGTGCGGGAGTTAAAAAAAAGTAGGCTCGTTCATGGAAGAAAATAACATCACCGGTCATTTACTACTTACAGTGCCTACTGAGCGCGATGCTGTAGTAACGGCAATCGAAACTGTTAGGGCAGACCAACTAACTCTTTAATCTGTTAAAAGTGAACTATTTGATGAAGTAGTCAAACGAGGCACACGAAACCAGAAATTTAAGTCAGATAATCCGTAAGATTCTGTGATTGCAGCCCAGACAAAAGGTTAGTAAATCACGACTCCGTGGAGAATAGGTTCAAAGCAGTTGTTCAGGAAAACAAGGATGACCGTGAAGTTACAATAGGAATGACTAATTTGTGCCAGATACCAAACAAAATAACTTTTTATTTACCTGTCATAGATGTGGACCTGTTGAACACGCCAGAGTTCAGTGTAAAAGGCCACAACAAGCGTATAGACCCTTTGACATAACAGATATAGCTGATACAGTGGGAATTACATCCGAGAAGAAAAAAGATTATTCTGAAACAAATGCAGAGATATCAGCTGAAACGGCAAGTAAAAATTACTCAAATAACTCTGTAGGAAAGGAAAAGTGGTATTTAGACCCAGGAGCAACAGAACATCTTACATGTTTAGCAACAAAAGGGTTCAAGGCAAAGGAGTTGGAAGTGCCTATTAAAATAAAAGTGGCCCAGGAATATGGCTTTAATCTGACCAAAGCAAAAGATGTTATGATGAATGCAGATAGAAGCTGCAAAATTATCGCTTTGTGTTTTGTTCTTATAGCTCCTGACCTTTAAACAAATATTTTAGTAATAAAACTTGATATGCACGAGTGTAACTTTATTTTTGAAAAAGGTAGCAGAGAAGGTTTGCTAACAACTGCTCTTTAAAATACTCTCCCTGCCAATAAATTGTCTGGAAGAAGACAAAATCTAGGAAAACCAAGGGTGTTTTGAAGTCTTTGTTATCTTCATTAACCAAAAGAAGTAAGGAAAGAAAAACTACACAGTAGATCAGTGGTTTGTAATATGCTTTGTTACTCTCCAAATGATAACCGACTTTGGAACTTGGGAAACATGCTAAAGTTCGGAAAGGATGATAAGAAATCAGTGTGACCTTTAAGGAAACTTTAACTGTTTCATCCAACCACAGAAGATCAAAAAGAATAAGAAACTGAAGAAGAACCAGTATAATCAGAAACTGATGACGAACTAGTACCTAGGTGAAGAAGTCTATGATCAAGAGGTTTGTGAAGTTAGTACAGGTCAAAGGATCAAAACAAAACAACATGGAAGAGGAAAAAGTCTTACGCAAATCCCTAATTACCTAAAAGACTACGAATGTGGTATCTCATGCAAAGAAGATAATTTATTTGTTGCATATCTTCTCAATGGTGAAGAATATGTGTATGATGTAACAATGGCCCTGGAGTAAGAGAAGATAAAACCTTGTGGAAACAGTCTGTATAAGAAGAAATAAATTCATTATAAGAAAATAATACTTTGACATTCTGTGAGCTGCCTCAAGGAAGAGAACCTATTGATAGTGATTGAGTTTTCAAGATACAGGTATATGAAAACAGTGAAACGTAAAGGTACAAAGATAGATTTGTTGTACGAGGATGTGCTCAGAAGGAAGGACTTGATTATGTAGATACATATGCTCCATTCGCATAAACGTTTACTGTAAGAATGTTACTGTCTGTTATTAATCACAAAAATTTGTTTGCAAATCTGATGGATGTGAAGAATGTGGTTTTCTAAGGAAGTTTTCAGGAGGAAATCTACATAGAACCACCTACAGACATTACTGCCAATGAAAACTTGGTATGTAAATTAAATAACCCCTGTATGGGCTAAAACAAGCTCCAAGAGAATGGAATTTTCGTTTCGATGAATTTGTAAGAAACCTTGGTTTCTTCAGAATAAAAATGCCTCAATGTGTACAGTAAAGAAAATGTGCTGTTTTATTTACTGTTATATGTTGATGATTTTCCCATTGCAAGTAATGGTGACGGGACCATAAATGAAGCAAATACATGTTTGATGAAAATATTCGACATGGCTGATCTTGAAAAAGTGAAGATTTTCTTAAGCATAAAAAAGATAGGAATAAAAAAAGAATGTCATTGTCAGAGAATAATTACATGATAAAAATTGTTTAACGGATTTGGCATAACAGAGCGTAAGGCATTAAAGTAACTAATTGAGGAAAAGTTCTCGGGTATCGGCAGTTAGAATGAACCCGTGATAATGTACCAGTGATAATTAACAAAACATTCAAGGAATTAATTGACTATCTTACCCATTTCATGACAGTTTTTTGACCACATAGGTATTTGTCTGTAAATATGTTCTGCAGGTACCAACCACAGTAGCAACCGACGTTGGGCCAACGTTTAATATTGGTTGGAGCCGTTGGCATTACGTGGTGTTGGAAAACACACGTAAATCTAACGTTGGGGCAATGTAGTATGACAGCAAATATGTTCGAAAATGTATTATTATTGCAATGAATGAGCAACATTCTGAAAATAGGTATATTAAAGTAGAAAATAACTAAACATATTGGAACACCAAAATATTGTTATTTAAATTTTATGGGTTGAATATTGGTAACTAGTTGGTAAACATACTGTTGGGGTATAGAATTTATAATTACATTGGGCCTACGTTTCAAAACTAGCATTTTATACAAAGAGTTCAAAATAGCATAACCAATCATTCAAATTATAACATAATAAAATTACATAATTAAAAAAATGAATACTAGGTAATTTTTGTTTCGTCGGTTATATTTTGGAACAACTTTGGAAATCCAACTATTGGATAATAGGTTGTTCCCAGTATGTTGGTCCAACGTTGCATAACCCACATTATGCCAACATAAAAAATCTCTAGTATGTAGGTTGGCTGAGCGTTCGTAACAAGTTGTTAATCATATTGTTGGTGCTAGGACTATAATTTTATATTGAACCAACATTACTCAAACAACAGAAACACATCTTTAAAGACACCAATGTCCCTTGTATTTGAGAAAATATGATGATGGTATAAACGAAAATTCAGCATTCTATGAAACATATAAAGTTGGTTATATGTTTGCAAAATGTTGAAAATCCGACAGTTTGATATTGGTAGTTTTCAGTGTGTTGGCCCAACGTTGCATAGCCCACATTAAGCCAACCACAGAAAATATTTTGTATTTAGGTTGGCTGAGAGTTGGTAACAAGTCGATAATCATACCGTTGATGATAGAACTATAATTTTACATTGAACCAACATTGCTCAAACAACACGTATGTTTATCAAAAATTCCAAATACTATATCAAAAATAAATCAAAGGCTCCTTGTATTAAAAATGGATACTGATGATGTATATACAAATTCTGCATTCTTTGGTTACATGTTGGCAAACTGTGGAAAATAAAACGGTTATGTGAGAGTTGCTTCCAGTAAATTTGGTCCTACATTGTATTACCCACATTGTGCTAACCACGAAAGTCTTTTATTCGGAAGTTTACTGACGTTGATAACAAGTTTGTAAACATACTCTCCCAGTGACACAAATTGTGTTTCTTTCTGAAAACAACACCATTAGATTAGAAAATGCAAAACAATATTAATGACAGTATTTTTGTAAATTTTAATTTCTTGACTAATTGTTAGGTACCAGTTGGTAAACACGCCGTTGGCAATCATATGCACCTTACGTTCCCCAGTAGCAACCTTTGGTTGGGCCAACGTGTGCTTAAAAGGGCGTGGCACATAATTCAACGCAAAAAGCATAAAATTTTAACTGTAGGTTTCTTAAAGACAATTTGGGAAAATTAAACAATAGCAATCCTAGAAAATAGTTTTAGCCAACGTTTTAAACAAAATTGTTTCCTGTGTTACGATCACGGAACCTCGTGCATTTAACTGTGGCGCAAGAGATTACGCGTAACGAATTAGTAATTTTGGATAAGTATGTACTCATAAAGTTGGCAAATACCATCATCTAGGATTGTCATTGAGGTATTTTATCCATATTGGCTTTAAAAAAAGCGTAGAAATCATTGGAAGTTTTCGGTGTTTATTTATCTACCGCACACTCTTAATATGTTGGGCCAAGGTTGGCATGCAACGTTAGCTCAACATTGACATGTCACGTGAAACAACGTAGGCCCAACGGTGATTTTTGGTTGGATTCTTACTTATTTCCTACAGTGGCAAACGTCACTGGATTCTTGAAATTATGTGTGTAACATATGTAATGCCAATAATTTACCAACGTTGGGCCAACTTTTATCTACAAAAATTCTCACAAATTAACTCTATAAAAGTTAAATTAATCATAATATTCATAATTTTTATATTTTCAGAGTTCTTGTCTGTTACACAAATTATTAAAATCAATTAACTTGAATTCGACCAGAATCAAGCTGGATTTGAATTATGATCCGAGATTAAGTTGGAGTACTTGTTACTAGAAATCCGTTGCCTTACCAAATGCTCCACGCTACCACATGTTGAATACTGATATTTTAAAGACAAATATGTATTTAATTGTTAAATTTACAATATCAAAGAAAGATATTTATTTTGCTAATGATATGTTTTCTAACAATGCCAATGTTCAGCCAACCTACGTAACAAATCTTTTCAGTGGTTGGCCTACTGTGGGTTATGCAGTGTTAAGGGCGCGGTCTACAGCAATTTTCATCACCATTATTTTATTTTTTATTTGTACCATATATTTTATTTTCTTATCTTAAACACACAATGTGACTAAATTTGGCTCGTATAAAATGTTTTATCTCTCATAGTTTTCGCGTAATGGCTTGTTAAAATCATATTTTGCATGTTCCCGTTTTAACGACTACACTAAAATCAACTCATATACTAAACTTAAAAAAAAAAAAATAAAAAATACAGTGAATAAAGACATTGCAAGCTACAATGACATGCTCATAAAATTAAAGAATACAAATTATTTTAATTTAAAAAAAATGTTGAAACTAAAAATAAAAATTTAAAATATTCAATATATTTTTTTTTGTTGAATCTCCTGTTCGTTGAGAATTTTGTGAAATTTACGAAGATGGTCTGTAGAACTGTACGCAGAAGTTTGACATTTTTTTGTGTGGTTTTTATTTACTTTTGTAGTGATTTACCTTACGCCTACGAAAATATTCTGGCTAGCTGTATTATTTATGAAATTTTAATTATGAATAGTTGTTTTTACTTGGTTGCCGATTAAATGTTTTCTCGAATTATTAATTGTTTAAAAAAAACTTTTCTTTTTTATGTAAGTTTGTTTTTGAAAGAAGTAAATTACTATTTGAGAACCCTGAAGGTTTCGTGGTTGTTTTTATTTTGCATTAGTTTGATCCTTAAAAGCAAATTTTATTAATTTTGATATATTAATTTTTGTTGCCCTGTACATCACCATGACTTAAGTTCAGTATTGTTTACGATGTGAATATTTATTTCGTTTGTAATCAAAACTAATGGAAGTGTTTTAATCGTGCAAAGGTAATAAACTCGTTTACTTAATTTTCTATTTTTTTCTGGTTGCATAGCAGACTTATTATGTGGCTCCGCTTATTGTAAACGTAACGTTTGGTAGTTCATCTCTAATGGAAACTCGTCGGCTTATGTTTAAACTGACAGTTAGAAAATATCTCCCAACTGTGCTATTTACAAGTTTACAGCGCTGGATGAATAATATTGCCCATCTTTATCTCACATACTAAAATTTACTATTACCTGCTGACTCACGCTCTTTCTCCCCCCACCCCTGACATAATAGTTGCAGTTTACAAGCTACATATTACTCATACTTGCATTGACTCTGTGACTTTTACAGGCATGTTGCTTGCACTTTGGTATTTTTCTCTCCTTCCCAAGTTAATCTGAAACATTGCTTTCATTTCTGGCTCGTCGAAGCAAGGGAAAGCTCTCCTGGCATCCGATGGTTCAAAGTGTGTGACCGCAAGCCATCTGCAAACAATATTTCTTATGTTTAGATACAGTACAATAATTTGTATAACTATAGCAATAACTAAATGTTTGAAAGACTCTTGCAATATAAATAAATGATTTTGAGTGAAGTCTTGGAAATACACAACTGCAGGACTATATCGTCCCGGTAAAACCAACCACAGACAAGGTATACTAGGCAATATTAACTGTAATAATCTAGTCTAATAAGCAATTTGTCTTGTATTTCTTGGTTGTCTTATCGATTTCTTACGCGACACATTGTTGCAAAGGCGAATGTACACAATTGTTCGAAATTTAGCATTAAGTGCATTACATAATTATATATAAAACAAAATACAATTAGCCTACAAGAAGTTAATGCAGAGCCTATTCTCGCTTCTTTTATTAAACCACAAGAGTGCCAGCTATCTACTTATGAACATGGTCAGCCCAAGAAATGAAAACCGAAGCCAAACTCTTGTACTAATTAAACAGTACCGAATTCCATTTGATGTAATACTAAACTGAGTGAAACTTAAAATGTGCGTACATAAGAAAAAAACATGTAAGACTTACAGTAAACACTACAAACAATTAAACACATTTACGTAACTGTGTGGTTCCGAACAAATGTAGCAGTTATGTGCAACTGTGTTGCTCAGTTACAAAGTACTCTTCTACAAAGTCATACTTTGTGCCTAACTGCATACACACACATATATATATATATATATATATATATATATATATATATATATATATATATATATATATATATATTAATTTGATTTTTTTGTGGTAACTACCGAGGTGAGGAACCCCTTCATACATTTATACTGGAATTATAACGTATTGGACCCACTGGTACGTCTCAGTATTGCTGCTTGAGTAAAATGAAAATACTTTACCTATAAATAAAATGAATAAATTGCGTAATTTATGCATCATACATAGAAAAGAAATATTTGTTCCTGATAAGATCATTACCTCGTGAATTATATTATATTTGTTAATGTTAATAACAGGCAGGTCTGATGGCCCCACGACTGTCCTAAGTTTTCTGCTTTCTTAAGCCAATTATTATTACTTCTTGCTATATACGTATGTTACTCAGATAAGATGTTCACTGTGCACATATGAAACCAAGCAGTCCTCGGGGCGCGGCTACATCCATTTTCAATGTCATATTTGTATTTTCATGTTTCTACCAGATTTTATCATTTTTTTGACATAAATTGTAACTAAAAAATGCTGTTATGAATTTTTTTTATCACTTATAGTTTTTCGTAATAACTCATCACCATCAAATTTTGCGTTTAACGGTTTCAAGTACGCTAGTAAACCACCTGACATACCAGGAAGAAATAATTGAGATTGAATAACGATATTGTAGCCTAAAAGCTCTCCTATACCAAATCAAAAATAAAGTTTGTTTTGTTTTTTCTTAATTCTTCAGTTTTAAATTTTAATTTTAAATATCAAAATTTTTTTTCAGTTCAAAATATTTTTGTTTTGTTTTTATATAAGAGAACTTGTAGCCTACAACATAGTTGTTCACTGTGATTTTATTATTATTATTTTTTAGTTTACTGTGTTAGTTTTAGTGGCGTACATAAAGCCGTAAAATTAGAATTTTGAAGGTTACATGTCATTGCGGGAAAACTATGAGAGAAAATAAAATTCGTAACAGCAAAATTTATTCGCGATTTATGTCTAAAATATGAAGAAAAAAAACTGGTACAAATACATATTACAACAATGTATGATGTTGAATACCCATGTTTACAGCGCCCTAAAAGTTATTGATCTTGAATATTGTGCACGTATTGATTACGTCTTAGTGTGAAGATTGTGCATAATATCACCTCTTAGTTTAAGTCTTACTGTTATGCGATATTTGACATTGTAAATTATAACAAAAACATTTCATTATACAAGCCCTAATTACTGAAAACTATTTTAAACGGAGAAGTATATATATATGTGTGTGTATACATATATATATATATATATATATATATATATATATATATATATATGTGTGTGTGTGTGTGTGTGTGTGTGTGTGTTACATTCTAAACGTAAAAATGACGAAAATGCACGTTATGCAATACAATTTTAACGGAAATATTTCCCCGCGTCATACTACAGATAAGATTACGTTCTTTACGGTACTATGTTCTCTATGAATTAGTTTATATGAGTAGATAAATGCGTTAATATACCTATTGCGTACGATATTATTACAGAAGAAAATTTTATTCTGAAGCATCGTTGCAAAAAATATTTTGGGTAAACACATTTTATTGCATCAAAACGGAATTGGAAAAAAGGTCTACACGTGTAAAATTACTGGATGCAAACATGAAATGAGAATATTTTTCTGATGAAAATATTTAACTATCAGTAAATACCTTTTAGTGCCGGTCTTGTCAAAATAGCTACTGCGGTAGTATCCACTCAGGCCCTCAGACAAGTTGCCTTTGTATTGTATGCGTATATTGTATAATCGGTGCTTGGTTACCGGTCCAGACAGCTTCAACACCAGGAAATCGTCTTCAGGCATGAACATCATGTTCTTGTATAAGTTATCCTCGCTGCTTGTACTGTTATCTGTTAGTTCCGTCACTCTCAACTCTTCGTCGATAATGTCAAGTCCCTTGCTGTGTAGCACAATCTTGTCTGTGTCATTTAAAATTTCAACCTGAAACAACACTCGCATGTTAACAACTGTACATAACAGTTACAAACATATATACACACTGTTATATTCCGAGCAATTTGTCCGCTAACACGATTGCAGGAAACATATCATCCCAGTAAAACTCAAACGACTAGAGCTAAATAACTGTGTGAAAAATTGTTGTGTAATTTTACACATAATGTGTGTCGTAGCAGTGTTTCCATCAATATACATTTATTTTACACCAACATTGTTTTTGTTGTTTAACAATACGTCATGGTAAAATTATCAATATTACTTGTAAAATAACCTATCAACTGAATCCCCATTTTATACATTATGCTTGTGTCAAATTACACATGCCGTAAGAAAAATATAGATGGTCACTTTTGTAATTTTACAACCGCAAGATTCATAAATAGTAATTCGCACAGTTTCATAAGTTAAATTCAAATATGTTTTGGTATATTATAAACTATGTTTTTAGAGAACTACTAGTCAACTGAAATTTGTTTAAGGTTCTGATGGGATTTAAACCTACGACCCTTGAATCTTCAATGCAGAACTCAAACCACAATAGCAACTTGGAATATTATACAGTGCTAAACTGAACTTAGCTCTTGACGATGTAGAGTAAAAATTTTATAAATTTATAATTATTTTTAAGAGTTAAGAATCGAATGTCAAATTTAGAAATATTTGCATTACACTTAAAAATTATTTTTAAATAATGTTGTATTGTAGTTAATTGGAACGCCTCTGAAACCATCTAAATTATACTTCGTTTTATTTGTTGTGCAATATTAGGATACCCTTTCCATTTCCTATGCTTTGAGAAATTTTAACGTTGCTTATTTGGTTGATAAAGCAATATTGTTTTGTTTTATGTGCTCAGCACAGTAAATTAATGTTTTTTATCTCTTTGGTTATTATAATAGGGTTTATAGAATGTTTTTAGGTTTGTTTTTGGTCCATCTTACAAATAGGCAGCAGTATCTAGGGGAATGCAGACATAAAGACCGGCATAACTTAGTCCAATAGACAAAGTTATAGAGATTGTGGTAGGGTTCTAGTGATATCTGCAAGAGGCCACAATCAGGAGCTCATTTAGGCTGAAATTCATAGCGGTGATATAAATGGTACTTAAAACAAGTCCCAGCGAGCACAAACTGTCGGTAAGACATCTGCCCGCTGTATGAACTGTCCTCCAGTGTCTGTATAACACATAAAGACAGTGGGCCAACAATGGCATCTTTTATTTTTCCAGACACCAGTCAGTAGTCACTAAAAAGACACCTGCCTGAAGTCTTTCTCCCGAAACTCAACCAATTTTGAATCAGAAGACATCGGCCAGCTACCAGCAGGTTTTCTTTTACCAATTACTGGTTAGCTGTCGTTTAACAGAGAGCGGCCCGCTGTCGTTTTCCGACACTGAACCGACAATCGCCAAATGATTTCCGCCCATTACCGGCATGATATCTTTATCCAGACACTGGCAATCTGTCATGAAAAAAGACACTGGTCAGATATCTTTTTTTACAACACTCAACCAACGATAACTATAAGATATCGGCCCATTACCCTCAATATATCATTTTCCAGACACATGTTAGCTGTCGCTAAACGGACAGTGGCCCACTGTATTTTGTACGACACTTAAACCACTATCGCATTAAAGATACCGGTCCGATACAAACAAGATATCTTTTACCAGACACATGTAAGCTGTCGTTAAAAAGACTACAATGGGATGTCTTTTTAATGACACTCACCTAACTTTCGCAAAAAGATACAAGCCCGATACCGACAAGATGTCTTTTTCCAGACACAGGTAAACAATCATTAAAAATACAACCAGTGGATGTCCTCTTAATCACACTCAAAAAACTATCGCCAAAAAGATACCGGCCTATTGCCGGCATGATATATTTTCCCAGACACAGATTTACAGTCATTAAAACGACAATCACTAGGTGTCAGTTTTATGATACTCTAAAAACTATAGCCAAAATGATACTGGCCCATTACCAGCATTATGTCTTTTTCAAGACACAGATCATCTGTCATGATAGAGACACTGATCCATTGTCCTATTTATGACACTCACCAAACTATCGCAAAAATTATACTGGCCCATTACCAGCATTATGTCTTTTTCAAGACACAGATCATCTGTCATGATAGAGACACTGATCCATTGTCCTATTTATGACACTCACCAAACTATCGCAAAAATTATACTGGCCCATTACCAGCATTATGTCTTTTTCAAGACACAGATCATCTGTCATGATAGATACACTGATCCATTGTCCTATTTATGACACTCACCAAACTATCGCCAAAATGATACTGGCCCATTACCAGCATTATGTCTTTTTCAAGACACAGATCATCTGTCATGATAGAGACACTGATCCACTGTCCTATTTATGACACTCACCAAACTATCGCCAAAATGATACCGGCCCGTTACCGGCATGAGGTCTTTTCCTAAATACATATATACTGTAATTAAAAAGGCAACAGCTAGATGTCTTCCCAGCAAACACAAAGTGACGGTTAACTGTCGGTAAGATGTCCGCCCGTTGTTCAAACTGCGCTCAAGTGTCTACGACATGATAAAAGACAGCAGGCAGTTAACAGTAAGATGTATTTTAAGACAAACATTAGCCATCAAGAAATAGACGTCCACAAGCTATCCTTTTCAAGACACTTAAAAATAAATCGACAAAAATACTCTAGGCCGTTAAATGGCGCAGTCACTTTTTACAGATAGCAGCCATCTGTCACGAAAGAGATACCGGCCCACTGTCTTGACATGAGCAAGAAAATGCTGGGCCATTAACGGCTCAGTGACCTTTTTCAGACAGAGATAAAATGTCACGAAAATGATAAGAGCCTACTATATTTTTAAGGTTGTCTAAAATGTATTGGCAAGAGAATGCCTGGTTGTTAAATGTGCAGTTGTGCAGTGTCAATTTTCAGGCTGCATTTATTTGTAACCAAAATTTATTATACCAGTCTGCTGTGTTTTTAATGACATTAAAATTATATCGACAAGAAGATACCTAACTGTTAAAATGTTCTGTGTCCTTTTTCAGACAGCATATGTGTCGCGAAAAATGTACCTGCCTGATGTCTTTTATGGACCATTAAACAATATTGGCAAGAAGATTTCTGGTCAGTAACATACTGGTATCCTTTTATGAACAGCACTTATCTGTCGCTAATAATAAAATTGCTTGCGGTCTTTTTTAAGACACTTAAAGATATTGGCAAAAAGAAACCAGGCTGTTTACGTTTCGGTATTCTTTCCTGGACAGTAGATTTCTGTCGCTGAAAAGAGAGTTGCGTGCTATTTTTTTTTTAAATTTTTAAAAGATATTGGCTAAAAGATATAATGCCGTTAACGGTGCAGTGTACTTTTTTCGTTCTATCCCGAAAAAATTCCTGCCCTCTGTCTTTTTAAGGACGTACAAAATATATAGACAAGAAGAGATCAGGCCATTAACGGCACGGTGTACTTTTTCAGACAGTGGTTGAATGTCACGGGAAAAATACTGACCTGTGGTCTTTTTAAGACAATTTTAATGTTACCTTAGAAATATTGAACAAACACTGATATGCTATTTGCATTTTGATGGTTAACAGCTTGTGTATAAAAATAAGTTATTATTACATAAATGATTCATATCCTAGTGTATTACTGACACATGGCACTAGTTCAATAGTTATGTGTTAAGTAGACTACTAATCAACAATAAGCAAATCCAGTATACGCTATCTGTTCGCAAACTCATCCTTAAACCAGCCGTATACCTGAAAGAGAAATTTTTGTTGATATGTTTCAGGTGTAAATTCTAACAAGTTGGTATGGTGTAGTGCACCCGACTCTCCGTGGCTCAGTTGGTTGAGTGGCCGGCTTTGGTGCGGGGGGTTCTGGGTTTGAATCCCAGGTCTGGCTGGGTGTAAATTTGTTTTTGTCCATTTGGGTCTCTAAAATTGTCACTATGCAAATTGTCTCACGAAAAATACTGGGGTCACTCAAATTAAGTCACATTAAAGGGGGGAATGTTTGGTGCAGTGATGATGTGGAAGCTTCCGCATCGCCACTGCACCAAACATTTTTTAATAAAATTAAAAAAAAGTGGATAGCATGATGGATTACGAATAAGAATATTTCTGGTTCCATCCCAACACATTTCTTTTAAGCAACATGCAATTTTAATACTTCATAATTACATCAGGTACATGGTGACATGGACGAAACACTAGAGAAAACATTCTTAACATGCATGTGAAATTTTTTGGTTATACATTTACATTGTTGTTTGGCCTCCCAGCCATCACTGGCCCCGTGCCTTTTTCTGACACTCAGCCTTCAACGGCCCGGTGTCTTTTTCGACACTCAGCCTTCAACGGCCCGATATTTTTTTCGACACTCATCTTTCAACAGCCTGGTGTATTTTTCAACACTCAGCCAACAATGGCCCGATGTCTTTTCCGACACTCAGCCAACAATGGCCCGATGACTTTTCCGACACTCAGCCATCACCGACCTGCTGCATTTATGACACCAGCTCTCCATTTTCTTTGATAACGGCAATACATATATTTTATATCTTACCGGTAGCTGTCCAGTGTCTTATGACTGGGCGGTTGACTGTCAGCCGCTGGTCCAAAAAGACATCGGCTCGTTACCGGCAAAAGACATCAGACTGGCATCTGGAATTCCGGCATTCTGCTAGCGGCCAGCTTCCCGGCAGTACTTTCTGTGTTTGCTGTGGTGGTATTTACATCTGTGCTTAAGTACACTTTTCAATGCATAGTGCTAGAGAGAAGTATTGCTTTTTGTCACAACGTCAAGTAATGCTTCATGAAGTTTTACTTCACATAAGTACTGCTTAGTATGTATTCGCAGTCACAAAATAAGTGCTACTTTTTCACAAGTATTCATAAGCCAATAAGCATTGCCTATCCATGCATATAAGTCGTACTTTGTCAAGTCTGTTCCGTAGGTGACTTAAGTAAAGGATTTATATATAAAAATAGGTTATGTAAGGGATTCCTTCCTTCACATTTGTATTTCATTTCACATATTTAACAAAAAGAGGCATTTAAAAAGTTAGGCATAAAACGTACATGCAACAAAATGGAAAATTAAAAATTCAACAGACACAGTTACGAATATATAACCTAATTTCTTAACCTTTCTTCAAACAATTTCTTCATGTTTTGGTTTCTTAAAGAATTTTGTTTGGTATTCAAATCCTTGGGAATGATGTTATATTTGTAAATTTCTTTTCAATATGAACTCAACATTTCGTTACATTTTCTCTACATATTTTAATGAAAACATTGCCGATTTAAAATGTTTAAAATCCACCTATAATAGGCCTAGGCCTATGTAGGTCTACTGACATTACACCCAGTAAATTTCTTCACAATAACATCAGTTTTTGTTATGACCTACTTACAAAAACAAGAATAATCATATTTTAATTGAAGTGAACCAAATTTAGCGTCGCATATAACCTATATCATTTTTCGTCAAGTGGTAGCATTACAGGTGGAAAGCTGACAGAAAACTAACTATGTGATCACAACATTCAATTTTAGTATACAAGCTCTCATCATATTCGAGAATCGCAAATATGTTAAAAGTCGGTTCTGTAATGTTATGGCATCAGTTGGTAGGCAAAACACATCCTGTAGGCCATTTGTAAAATGTATTTCAAAAGCAGCATGAGAAGAGGCCAAGAACATGTTCAGGTTGTATAATATAAGAGCATTTCATTCTGTCTGAGTAACAGACACAACGTTAGGACGAACTTGTAAAAACCAACATTGTATTAATTTTATTGAAGTATACGAATGGGCATTTGCTAACATACAACGTAAAAAAATGTCTGCCAAGCGCAACATAAGCAATAATATAGTGGAAGCTTCCTAGTTTTGAATTTAACATAAAACTAATCATAAGATCACAACATTACAGTTTTAGAACACTTTACCACTTCACTCACAAATATTACATGTGCTCGAAGCCAACTTTGTAATATGAGGTTATGTTGTCAGTTGATAAGCAAAATAGGTTCCGCAATAACAAGTGGCATGTATGAACATTAATTTCATCATAACATTCGTACGCTGAATATCAACTGAAACACAATTAAGTAAAATATTCTAATCAACAAGTATGCAGCACGTGTTAATGCAAAACGTATTTTTCATCGAGTCGAGTTGTGAATGTAATTTTCTATTTTACAGTTGGCAAACTGAATGGATACAAAAAATATATTAACACATTAACTAACAAGTTTTTGACCTTAATATTGTTATTTAATTATGAACATGTATTAAAGTGCAAGAAAAATACTTTTAAGTGTAATTGACTATCAAATGTAACCAAATATTCAATTACTCTAGAGGACTGCTGTAATTCAAATACATGTTCAGTTGTGTCATGTTGGTACTGATATTGTAACAATGCTTATTTGGTTACTTCATCAAGTACAACTTGGCCTATATAAGTAATGCTTGTTGAAGTTTTACTTCGTGAAGTAGGCGTTTATGAATTCATGACTGAAATAAGTACTACTTAGAGAATAAGCATTACTTCACGAAGTATTACATACTTTCCAAACAAACCTTTGACTATGAATTCCAGCCTTAGATAATTTTAGTGCTGAGCTGCAGTTTTTGCTGCCTGAGGGACTCGGCGTAAGCTAGTCGTCAGCATGTTTTAAATGCATTCTCGGAACACAAATATTAAATTTGAAGCAAAGACGATTTCATCCAAGTTGTTAACAATTACAGACGCGTAAATTAGTGTACGAGGATGTTCAATTATTTTGAAACCTGGAGGAACAGAACACGTAAACTCGTGTAGAGTGTTTGTTGGTTGGTCGTTTAAATAGGAACCTCTTGCGATATTCATATTGACTCTACACACGTTTATTGAAAAAATATTAACAGGAACCTACTATTCGTGGAATTTGTTAGTGCTTTATATTGTCGGCTTGAACCCCAAAATTTTGCCAAATGTACTGCGGGCTCCAAAGTCTATTAATATGCTACTTAACATCCAACACTTGAGCGTGTTTTCATTTCCTTTTAGAGAAAACATTGTGTTGTTAGGTAATGCAATCCTGAAATATTCTTCTATATCGGATACTTTGTAGGAACCTGTAGGGATTACGATTTCATGTTGCTCACCGCCGGTCTTATATACAAATCGGTTGTTCCTACATCAACATTTGGTACTGAATTATAACTAACAAGACTAACCAATTATAATTGCCATTCACCGGACAAGTCGATAGGCGGAAAATACATAGCCTTCAATTCAGACATTGTATTGTACCTGTCAACAGTAAAGTTAGCGACATTATTACTGGATGTTGGTTACCCACAACGTGTCGCTTTTATAAGCTCACGCGAGAAATTTATGACACAAGTGTCCGCAATTCCATATGTTTGGTAACTGGTCGGTCAAGTAATTAAACGTTACTTTGATTCCCCGCAAGTAAGCGCGCACCTCTTTTGGCGGGCATAAATCACCGAAACTGTCATAGTAATGCACGTTGTTGTCTATTTTGCTAAAACACGTCCAGTGCGTACCGTCACCTTTACGTTCGTCCAAGTTAACTATTACGTTTTCATGTGCATGTGGTTTTCGAGGAAGAGCGTTCCTCTTGTACACGCCTCGAAAATACGGTATACGCAATTTTTTAGCATAGTAATGCAAATTTCTATCGGTTAGCGTGTGTTGTTAAACTGTTTAATATTTGCGTTTGCGTCTTTTTAAACCTCTGCCTTGTCGATGTGGTCTTAAATAGAGCCAACGTCCATTTTTTGCAGTAGCGGCTAAAGTTTCCATCTTGGCAGTGTGGCGTATAAGTTCCGCTAAACGTTTTTCATTAGAGTTTTCAGACGTAATGGTTTATGCAATAGTACTAGTCTCTCCGCCCCCCCCCCCAGCTAATGCCACAAGTGCTGCTACTGCTGGAAATAATAATATAATGATACCACCTTTCTTACGCTTTGCTATGCCACGTTTTCTTCTTTTAATTTTTTCCAGCACCGGTTTTTACTTTAGCCTTCATAATTTTAGATACGAACCGAGAGGCTGTTTTTTCACCAAGTTTGGTGTGCGGTGATTTCGCTATTTCTTCTGCTCGTGTTACCAACTCGTGGTCTGCTGTGTGTCGTTCACCGAGATCGTTGGAGTGGAAGTACTTAATATCGTGTTGTTTACAAGCTTCGTCTAATCTATTTATAGGCTTATCTCCGCGCGCTAATCTCGTGGCAAGCCGTGTCCCAGGTCCACAATACTTATAAGACGGGATATGATCTTCGAAAGGCAGGCTGTTTATAAGCTCGTTAAGTAAACCACTGCCTTTATTTTTTACCTTCTGTCGACGAGGCTTAGTTATATACTGTGGTGTAGCGTATACATAGCAACGCTTATATACTATTTAGCTCAGTAGCAATGAAGGTAACTAAGCAAGAACACGAACTGCCAGTAGTTATTTCAAATGACGAAAAGAACACAACACTGTAGGAATACATGGTCCATTGTTACAGCGTAATGTTTTAGCGGGTATATGTGGACCCAGTTCCTTGGGGAAATCTTGCTTCATGTTGAGTTTTCTTGAACAACCGATTGGATTTAAGTTTGAAAATGTGTATGTGTTTTCTAAAACTTTGCATCAAGACAAATATAAGCGTTTGGAAAAAGTTATAAACTCTATTGAGGGAATGAAATATTTTTTCCTACAGCAATAAGGAACAAATTGTGCCGCTTAAAGATGACTTAGCTAATTATATATTCGTGTTTGATGACATTTGGGCCGAGCCACAAAGCATGATTCAAAGTACCTCAGTTTCGGACGTCACTGGGGCGTTAATTGTTTTACTTGTCGCAAAGTTACGCTAGAATCACCAAGCATAACTTAAGAGATAATTTCAACGTTGTGGTCTTGATTAAGGTCTCATCATGCAACGAGCTGCCTCAGTCTATTATGGGTAAACATGCTAACATAAACCCATACAACTACGATGATCACATGTGTTTCAAGTACGCTGTCCTCGCAAAATACATTGAAGATTTGAATCCTGAGCGCATCAACGATTGTTACACAAAGGTGGAACCAAATTCGATTTCTCAAGCCTTGAGTTCCCAATTCTACTTCACCAAATTAAGATCTCTAAGCGGAAGGACAAGGACGTTAATGTTAATGTGTACTCGTTAAATGCAGGTGATATGATCATTTCCTCACGTGTAGCTTTAGAAGAGAAACAAAATCATTCTAACCTGCCACTTCTCACCACTAAAGAAAACACTCACTACTGCTACATTAAGAACTTTCGCGGCTTGTGAGTTCCCAGTTGGCTGCACTTGAACGCATAAGATACACATCTGTAAACGATGTTTCACATTCTACCATGATTTGCAAAGAAAATTGGAACTGGCGGGACTGCAACATTTAGAAGAACACAAGAAACACTGTTACAAGTATGCACACTGGCATATTTAGATGCCACAACCAGCAACCAGGGCCTGGCGGGAAACCTTCTGTTCGCAAATTCAATTACTTTCATCATGAGAGAAAACTACCTATCGTTTTGTATACGGACTTTGAGGCCATCTCAAAGCCGATACATACCTGTGAACGTGATCCTAGCAAGTCGTACACCTACGCCTACTAATTACACGAGGTGTACAGTTACTGTACATATGTACAGGTGGACAACAAGGTGATTCCTGCGGCATTAACATCTAGGCTGCCACAAGAGCCAATTAGTTATAACGATCAGGATGCAGAAGATAAATGTACAGTGAATATGGTAAATATTGGCGAACGGGTAAAGGAATTTATACAACCTCCAAACCAATGATGATACCGTCACCTGCAGATCAACATGCACATGTATGGGAGACATAGTGCTGCTATTATATTTCTACATTCACTGCTGAGGACTACAAAGTTAGGGAACACGACCACTTCAGTGGCAAGTACATTAGAGCTGCATGTACATGTTACAACCTGCTTCGTCGTAAGTTTCATTGCTGGGCAGCTGGGGTACGACAGCAAAGATATCTTCATTATTCCAAATGCAAGTAAAAAAAGATATCTTTCTCAAAGCCGTTGGGAAACAGTTTCTTCATCCAGTTGGTCGATTCGTTTCGCTTTATGTCTTACAGTCTTGCTTTCCTGGCAGAGTACATGCCGAAAACCAAATTCAACAACACGCATAAACTTTCTAATCACGGTCAATTGTCACTTGTCACCCGAGCAGGTGTCCACCTTCCAGGGCTCTAGAACCCCTTCTCCAGATCAGCATTGCTCGAGATCCGCTACGCAGGACACTTGTGCGTGCCTCGGTTGGGACATGCAATCTGTTCGTAGGTTGCACAGCAGGCTGGGGCATCAGACCGAAATAATAATATTGAGTTAAGAGCAGAGTTGGCACGTCTATTAAATGTCCTATCGTCTTTATGCACAAGTCACAGAACCCGCGAGCAAATTTTCTGTCTTACAAACGTTTTTTTTAATTAGACATTTATGAATCTGTATATATATATTTTAATGTTTAACTAAATTTTTAATTAAAATGGCACTAGAATGGAGATATTTTTACAAATTTCAAAACTTAACGACTGTATTTATAGCATGCTAGCTGTTTTGGAAACATCCCATTACATATTTATTATTTTTTTGTAAGTGAATATATCGTGAACACATTTAATTATTTCTTAAACTTTTATTTAACATGACGTAATGCAGATTTAATACGAGTAATTTACGAAGAAAGAAAACGATGTTCGTTTTATTTTAATAGTAGTAATTTTACTTCGGAAATTAATTTTTAAAATATCGAAATGTTTGTAAATAAAAACAGAGTCAAAACTTCCGAATGTTAATTAAACGTGTCGTACAAAATAGTGTTTAAATCAACAGTATATAACAGTTCATAACAATTGCATATTTTCTAAGTTGGCTGGTTTACAAAATGTGCCTATTGATCGTACGTCCATTATTCTTTCGATTTTTAAGCATTTTAAGAACAAAAAAAAATCAAGTAATTCGATTCTGTACACTAGACGTGGTATTCCTACATGTTGACTACAATTGAAAGGGGGAAAATATTTATATTCATCAATGGCTCGTTATACATTTATCTTATTCCTACATTTTTGAGTTAGTTTAATGCTTAGAAACTATATTTATGGAAATAAATATCAATTTCATTTGTACCTTATTGTGATGCATAACACATAAAAAAGTAAACAAAAAATTGGAACGACCAGGATTCGAACCCAAATAAAGTTATTACTGGGTCGACGCCTTAGGGACTCAGCTATTTTTTTCAAATACTGTCGTAGACAAACGTACTACAACAGATAATTCATTTATTAACAACTCAAGGATACATTTCGTATAAATACTCTAAGCTCTAAGATATGTTCATGTTACGTTGAACTATCATTCAGAACACACGAAATGAGAAACTTAGACAAATTTTAAAACTTATGTCGACAAGGATGGGATTCGTACCCACGCGTGCAGAGCACATTGGATTAGTAGTCCAATGCCTTAACCACTTATTTTTTCACATTTTTCATTGTATTAATGAAACATGCCTATACACACATTATGATTCACACATTAGAATACACATAATATAATACACACATTAGAATACAAACAATGTTATACATACAATAGAATACACACTATATAATACACACATTATAACAGTCACATCATGCACGTCCGTGACTCATATCAGTGTGACACAACGAATGCAATCGTCTGCCTACACGCCGTGAGATGGGTGGTACAATCCTAGAACCCAAACAAATATACACCATACTGTCGTTCTAATATGTTATGCTGTAGGACGTCCCATCGTCCTGTGCGAAGTATTTGGATATAGACACTAAGTGTCATGGGGAGTCCTGGACAGCTGTGATAAGAATAGTGTGTGCGAGGAACCAAACTGCCGCCCGTTGTCTATTCCTTGGGAAGAGCTTAAATCGAAGATCTACGATGTCTTTGTCATTAATGTCTATTGCTGGAAGACACATAATATTCGAGATTCTTGTTTCAGTCCACCTCCAGATGTGTTGTGTTGTCGAACAGGAGATTACCCTATGTAGTGCCGTGTTTACGCGTCCACACCACGGAGAGTCAGCAGTTCTGGTGAGCCCTATCTTCTTTCTTTGCACGCTGTTTGTGTAATATCAGTATGATACATAAAAAGCGCAGTCCATAAGCACGCTAGTGTGTTTGTATCAGACAGCTCCACGCAGAATTGTACGACATTGACAGTAGAATGAAAAATACGCATCGGGACATGTCTGCACTCCTCTTTACAGAGCGTCATGTGTATAAAATCTTCGTTGTTGCACACGTTCCCGTTTGCATGGTTATTCTGAATTTCATTGCTTTCACACGTACCTTCCGGTACTGTGCAGGAAGGATATGAAGGTGGTCGTATATATGACGATGAATGTTCTTTGAAGTCTCCTCGCCGTGTAGAAAAGTGTCGATATCATTCGCCACGAACATCGCTGTAGTTTTTGACTAATGTCTATCAGCCCCAAACCACCAGCACTCGTTGGGAGATGCAGTTGTGTCCGTGTCACTTTCAAAAATTGAGATTTCCAGATGTACCAGCCTGTCTTCTTTATAATCTGCGCTAGTTGAGAGGGCGGTAGTGGTAGAAAGTGTGCAGAATACCACAATTGAGAAAGGACGAAAACATTGACAGTATGGACACATTGTATTATATTTTGTTTTTTTGCCGCGAAGGCTTTCATTTTGACGCGGCACTTAGATACCACAATTCTCCTACAACAGCTCGGATAGCTCCTTATAAAAGGTTATACCTAATACCTTCAACTGTTCGACATCCTTGAAATTGTGTAGGAGTAGCAGTGGGCCCGCAGTAGTGACATTATTCAGGGCAAAAAAATCACTCTTCTGATTATTCACCTGCATGTTAGAGACTGCTTGGTATTGCACGACGCACTGAGTGATCGCATCGATGTCCTGTTGCGACCGTACAATGCAAGTGACATTATCGGCGTAAGCCGTGAAGTGTATCAAACCTCGCCCTAAAGGAGATGCTTCCATGCGCTCATGCAAGAGACGTAGAAAAGGTTCTAAACCAATCGTGAACAAAATCATGGATAAGGGACACCCCTGCCGGACAGATCTCCGAGTGGGAATGGGTGGCATGAGGTGCCCATTGATCTGTATCAGTGAGGAAACATCTCTGAATGTCATTAGCACCCAGTCTATCACCTCATGTGGAAAGGTGAACGTACGCAGTACTGCCAGAATTAAATCGTGATGCAGTCTGTCGAATGCTTTATGAAAGTCTTAACGGAGAACTGCACCAATATTTTGGTCAATCTTGGCTTGTAGATATACATTTCGCAGTGCCGTGACACTGTTGAGTATTGTCCGCCCAGGGATTGAGCAGGTTTTCCCCGCACGTATTATTTGCCCTAGGACCTGTCGGATACGTTTAGCAATCACCCTCATTGTTAGCTTATAGTCAGTGTTCAATAGCGTTATCGGCCGGTAATATTCAACGGTCTGCGGTGTGTGTGTTTTCGGCACCAGGACTATGACACCCTCACGTTGTGATTTGGCGAGCGATTTAGTGCGAAGAATGTCCCGTATCATGCCTCCAACAGCCGGTCCTATTATGTTCCAGTAATGTGAGTAAAACTCGTATGGGAGTCCATCCGCGCCAGGAGATTTATCGTGAGGTAGCCGTTTAATGACGTCTAAGGTTTCAGCGTCCATCACTGGAGCGACCAACCCGCCAGCGCCCTCCTGATCAATCCGTTCTGTGCAGTGTGACAATACTTCCGTAAGCGCCGCACCCCGTATGTCTTCTGGTGTAAATAACCGTGAGTAGTATTCTGTGCATGTCTTCGCGATAGAGTGATGGTCCAAATGCACTACCCTGTCCTGGTCACTGAGTTTGGTGATGGCTAATTGGCCACGATGGTACTGTTGCTTACATGCCATGTATAGGCTCAGGGTTTCTCTCGTTGCGATGGATACGTCTTTAAGCAGAGCAGACTGAGCAGAAAGTTTTGCCACTTGCATTGAGTAGTCCAGTTCCAAAACACTTCTTGTCCATCACCAAGAAAAAATGAGCTCTGAACACGATGTACATATAATGGTGTGCCCGTGCGCATTTTATCTTTTTGTCACTCTAATCTTGTGACGTCACTCCGTACCCAGATAGCTCGGAATGGCCATTTAAATGTATACAAATCCGTGCTTCTTTTCACGTCAACGGCGATTTTTAAAGAAACTACGAGGTGCAAGCTGATCGGATCGCTCTGGAAATAAACTTGAATAGATACTTCGTGTGATCATAATAGTAACAACCGGTCATTTACGTAT
>PNEQ01102655.1:0-27912 GCA_003012365.1 Medauroidea extradentata
TAATTAACGTGTCTGTGACACAGGAGTAATTGTGTGCATAACTAATTGTGTTGTGAGAGTTCTGGTTGATTACTGTTTTGTGTATTTCATAGCTTTGTGAGCTATTAAATCCAGTACTTAATTTAACTCTTTTATTTATAATTATAAGACCTCTATCCCAAAGAACTCATGGGAATTGCCCACATATAAAGTTTGTGCTCTCAAACTTGTAACAATATAAAGTATTGAACCTAAAACATCAATTAAAGAGCATAATACATTCATTTACGTTAAAAATACCAGTCTGATGTGTACTTTGAGGTTAAAGCAGTATGGCGGCTGGCTAATTTGCTGACTCCTCCCCCCCCCACACGGTCTTGGCTTCACTCCCCTCACCTTCATTCCGACATTATACTACCCCAGTGGCCGTAACGTACAGGAACCAAACAGACACGGGCTGCTATCAACTACCTTGGACAGCCAATAAGCGGTAAATAAATAAATATCGTATGAGGATGATGCCCGAGGCCTAGGGTATCGCACCGTGAATTCAGATGTATTACTGGTTGCCTGTTGGCATCTGCGTACTCTTAAGGATGACATGGAATAAGGCCTTGTAATGGAATGGCGTCGGAACGAGAAGGACAGGGAGAAGCGGGAGATCCCCGAGAAAGCCCGCTGGCCAGAGACATCGCCAGGCACGATTCCCACTTGGCGAAAATCCGGGAACCAAACTTGGATCGCCGGGGTGGGAGGTCAGTAGTCTGACCACTCGGCCGCTGCGGTCCTTGGCCAATAAGAGGTGATGTTCGCTCAATCAAATGAGCAGCCACGTCACATCACGTCTGTATTACTGCTTAGTGTGTGACATACGACTAGTACGGATGGTGATTTTTATTGGGTGAAAAGTTGACTGCCGCTAGGTTCAATGTAATATATTCATTTCCAATTTTTCCTTTCGTTACTGGTGACTTCCTATCTGACTCGACCAGTGCTAATTCTGACGCTCTACGACTGAACGTCTGTAATAAGTCTGTAAACAGCTAAACCGTGCCATGTAACCGTAGTCCAATCATACGAGGTGGAATACTAATTTGGGATATACGCTTGGAGAAAAGATTTTCGTGATTTCCCCTCATTTCAAATAATTTTTTAACTGTTCCTAGCACACCTTAAGTTTACTACAGATAATCACGTACATTTACTGGGGCAATAGCTAGAGTCATGAACTTTTCGCGGAAATAATTTTGCCCCAATCTGTTTAAATCCCTTACGTTCACATTTGCAGCTCTGCGTCTTGGTGAAGTCACGTATCTCATAACCAATTAACAATAAGGTTACTTCAGCACCACACGTATGTGATGTACGGATAGAACATCCAGAAACGTGAGAGTTTAAACATCCAATCACGGACTATGAAGCATAACTGCAGGTAAGTCACTGAAACAAACTGGTGCAAAATTCTTTTTGGCCCTAGCAATAACTAGGGACACGATTTTGTCGCGAAAAGATTTTTGTCCCACTTTGTTTCAGTGACTCACGTGCACATCGGCAGTTCTGTTCCAAGGTTATTGGCAGCGTGTCTTTGTTCATACACGTTTCTCATTTGACTGTACCAATCAGAATAAGATTATTGTGAGTCTGTACGTCTATAATTTGCCAAGGCAAGTGAGAGTAAAATCATCCAACCACAGACGATGTAGCAGAGCTGCAGGTGTGCACATGACGCATCGAAACCAAATGTTACAAAAATATATTCGCCATAAAATCGTGGCTCTAGCAATAACATATTATATTTTGTAATGGATCAGTCAAGTGGGGCAGTGAATTCTCTTAACATGACAGCCTGTAGCAAGAGAAAACATTCTGACGTTCTGGACGTACGTTGAAACGTAGCTAGAAGTCAAGTTTTCCTACGATAGATCACCATCCATCTGCTATACAATCTCATTCTCTAAATACATAGTCCAAATATGCTTAGTTACTGTGCAGTTTTTAGACCTTATTTTCTACAAGTTATTTCTTATTGTAAGGTTATTTCTACTACAGGTTGGAAAGATCCGTGTTATAAGTTCGACACACGGAAAATTCTGCCGCTTGAGTTCTGAAATCGGTAAGGGTGCAAACTGACCAATCACAGAACTTTCCTGAATTTTAAATTACATAAAGTTGATCATTTAAAACGCGAAATTGATTTCTTTTCACTTTAAAATTAAATAAAATTACTTCTGTCATTTCCAAGTCTATTCAAATTTAATTTTACTACGGTTTTGTATTTTTACTGTCCCTTAGTGATAGCAGCGAAACTATTGGCAGAAATTTTGCTTGCGCCAAACTCTCCCATATGAAAGCACATTTGTTTCTAACTTGTGGTAGTAACCTTAGTTATTGTTCATCTCACGAAGAAATACATTTTTTAAAAGCTGGGAAATGTCTATTCAGAAAGTTAATTGAATATTTTTTTTTTAGTAATGAATCAATGTGTTAACTTACTGAATAAGCAAATGAAGATAAATTGGTGTTGGCAACAGACATAACCCTGACATGTGACATCCAAATAGTACAATAAAAATATGTCAGTAGAGATGTCGAAAAGTGCACTCGTTTCATACTTGAAAATCGCGGGAAAAGTTTACTTGTTTGCTAGGCTTCAACGTGCTGTGTATACACTGCATAGTTAAAATTGTATAGTTTTAACACAGTACGTGTGAGATATGTCCTAAAACGTGTGTCACAAATTGCACCATACGATAACAGTAGGATAAATATACATACTACAATTTACTGGAGATTATGTTAACTTAAATTATTTTCCAGTGTGTCTGACTGCAGCTGCTGCCCAGTATGTCATGTTTATGTACACAAGCCCCGTTAGCTTTGTAATTACATAGCCTGGTGTTTATTGCACGTGTATACATGGATGTGCGCGTACATTGGACGAAATGTGTGTCAATTTGACGTTATTTCTATTGTGTGGGCTGTTCACAGTAAAGAGAATGACGTTGCGCGCGAAGCCCAAATTAAAACAAAACCACGCGCTTTTTTTTAAGTAAAGAGGCTACCATAAGCGTATAGTGTAATAACCATTTTAGAGCTTCACACGTGATACATTCACGTTTTTAAGTGTGGTAAATAATTATTTTAAAGTTAATTTTTCAAAGCTGCGTGAAATTTAAGCAGTAAACTAGTATACCCGGCTGACGTACGTTGATTGCAATCTCGCCTCTCTACTTTGTATCAAGTGTCGCCATTAACCGAACTTCGATCAGTGCCAGGAATATCACCGTATTCTAAAGTCCGTGTTACGAAATGTCATTCTTTGCTAGTTATCTATTTTAAGGAAATATCTTTAAGCAAGTCTCTGACTATCCATAGTAATTTTCTTTTTCGTTTTAAAATAATACTACATAATAAAACAGTTATTAACAAACCTATGTGGCGGTTTTACGATATCCACTCTCCATCAGGATTTAAAACATAATACTCGCAAAACAGCATAAATATGAACCCGTGTCCATCGCCAAATCCCACCTGGGCTATTTATTTTGATTTTTGGATTCAAGGTCGTTGTACGGGGGGTTATGACACGCAAACAAGGCTCAGTTTCCAAAAAATTCTGCAGTCCCTGACGTAATTATGTGAGCAAGTAAGATACACTACAGGCGCTTGCGAGAGCCTTACTCGAGTTGCTTGATAAAGTTGAAGTTATTCTAAGGCTGTTCTGAAACCTGGTGCGAGTACAATCTACCTCTGGTCAAAATCTGTATTCAAGACGATATATTCGCCAGATCTACTCAGGTCTACCCTTCTTAGGTACATGGTAGCCGCCAGCAGACGGAAAACTCGAGAGAAAAAAACGCGTACCTATAAGGTAAACACAGTCTTCCGCGTATATGCACAAAAGAAAATATGTTTTCGATGGTTAACTATAGTAATATTGGTGCTAGTACGTAATTGTAGTGCCATATAATTAAACTGTATCATACAAAGCGATATTCTGTACTTTCCGATCTTCGTCTACGGTGACTGAAATATATCCTCTTCTGCAGATGTTACCGAATTATTTAAATAAGCCACCGAGGAACTACTCTATAAGTTAACGTTCGCTCGAAAAAGCCGTTAAACATCCAACGAATGAGTAATTCAGATCACGTGGCCAATACTTCCGAGCAGATCATACCTACTATACGTTCTCATAAGCGCCTCGCATTGTGGAGAAAAATACAAGATCTTCGTAATAAAGTTCTACTGTAGCTCACGGCCATCGTTTCTCTGTCGACTTGCTGTCGATTGCAATTCGTCATTAGTGCGATAATTACGGAGTGTGTTTGCGTGGAGGCTGTGAAGTTCTTGGTTGTTTTGCCCGCATAGTTAGCTAAACTGCGGCACTTGCAGAGCTGTAATTAAATATGGCGTCTCACGTTATACATATTTTAAAATAAGTTCTGGTTGGTGTACGAAGTGATTGAAGGCAGACAAAGTTTATGGTCTAGGGTATTGGGTAACGAACAAACCCTTCGACCCGACATCAGGCAACGATATATTTTTAATGTATGTAGAACACATTAAAACCCGTTTAGTCACAAATCAAACGTGAATATATGTGTGGTGTGGCTGTACTTATACCTAGTTGGTTATTTACAGCTAGTGAACAGCGTGCCGTGTGCTAGTGACATTGGTACCATCCAGTCGTAACATAGAGGTTTATAAATTTCCACTAATTAGATTAACCAACAAAGACACTACACATATTGGACAGGACAGCGACCGCTCACTGACATTGAAGATCAATAAGTTTCCTTCACATGCAACACGTCCACGATCATGGACGTGACTGTACGGGGTAAATGTGTGTGTGTGTACACACGTGTGTGTTTATAGGAAATTAATGGAGGGTTATACATTGTACTTTGGTACAAACTTTCAGCAATAAAATAATAATGTCACCGCTTGAGGGCGCCGCTTGCTGCGTGCGCTCTTCAAATGCGTAGTAATGTACTGGGAAAAGGTAGTTTTTTTACGAAACTATTCGACACACATACCCATTGTACCAATGTACAAAAAAATACACTTCGGACAAAGACGTAATGTCATTGAGGGCTTGTTCCCGAGTTTTTTTCAGACTGGTGCCAATAACTCAAATATTTTTTAACCAAACGTTTTGAAAAAATTTGAATCAATGTGCAATCACACGATGCACAATAATGTGGACGCGTTTTTTAAAAATAATGTACCATTCGCCAGCAAAAAAATAATTTCCTTAATTTTTACTTATTTTCACGACGAAAAACGTGGTACTTTGGGTAATGTAATCTAAAAAACCGTTCCGTATAATTCTACAAAAAAATTCAGCTACAAATTATAGCATATAAGTGTCAAAACTGTGCAGCGAAATTTTGATATGAGTATTAGGTAGCAATAAAAATAATATTTTCGGAATCACTGCAAAACTCCGTATTAAGGCCTTAAGACACCATACTTTTAAAAACACTGTTTAGAAGACCTACAACATAGCTAAATACGGCCTTTTCAGACTGCCGTACTTCAATCTGTATTAACAGACTGTATGTTTGCCAATCTCGGATAGAAACATGCACCGAGCTTTGCTACAGACTTTCTACCAATGACATTATATGTAGGGAGCGCTTGACTTACCAGCGCATCAGTTTACCACCTTGCACGTAGAAGCGTTCAATCACTATTTTTGCGCTTCAGTGTAGTCCTTATCGCTCCTTCACCTCTATGCCTCCAATGTACGACACAGCTTCACGTGGGCGGCATGTGTCTCTTACATCTTGTGTAGACAAAACGAATATTTTACTATTGGTTTACAAGGTCGGGGGTGCATTTGTTGCAAGTAAGGAGTGTGGCGTTGTAACCACTTGTAGCATACACTCCAGGGCGTCGTCTGATGAAACATGAAGGTGAGATATCAGTCGCTTTTTTTCTTTTTTCTTTTTTTCTTTTTTTTTTTTTTTTCCTCTCCATTCTGAGAAGAAAAGTGCACAACTTGCGGTTTCAGCATGGATTCTATTTACCTTGCGCTACAGTACATCGTAGTTTAACTTGTTAAGTATATTTAGGCCGCAATCAATTCAGCAAATTTAATATATTAAAAAAACTGTTTGATTGATTTCGGCTTAAATATACGTGTAAAGTTAAAATGCTGTACTTGTACTGTTACGCAAGATAAATTGAATTCACGCTATAATCACAACTACTGACCCACGCACGGGTTCCTATTAACGCGTTTTTTTTCTAGTATTTTCAAAAAAAATTTGTGTAACAATTATCATAAATTAGAATTTATTGATTTGTGGACACACGCCATTGCTCATGTTTTGTAGACCAAACTTGCAATATAATCACAAAAAAGCACAAAAAATAAGATAAAACAATCCCAGAGGAACTCCATCAATTTATATACATATAAAATTGACGGAGTTCCTCTAGGATTGTTTTTCGTACGTCTTCTGTGTTTTTCTGTGTTTTGTTTTTCAGTTTGTCTTTCAATACAATACAAATTTGGTCAACGAAACATGCGCAATGGCGTATGTCTACAAATTAATAAATTCTAATTGTAAACTCCCATTGCAACCAACATTTACAAATTTCAATTATCGTAAAACTGTCACATATTATTTGTTGAAAATAGTTTGTACTATGTAACCAATTTTTTTTGTTCAAAGCTATGAAGTCGATAGTTTAGTAAATGAAAATTGCGATTAGACTCGGGAGATGCCGCTACAAGAATTATTTTTGAACCCAGATCTCTTTGGTGGGAGGCGAGTGGTCTGACTTGTAGACGATAATGAACTTAAATTATAAATTTTTTTAAAAACTAAGCTACATTGCAACAACAATTTTCAACACATTTATATAACTATTTTAGGATGTTTCTTTTTAGAATTAAAATATATATACATGTGTATTCAGTGTTCTCCCCAGGCCCATTTTGCCGGGCGCCCCATCCGGCTAGTTTTCTTTACCACCCGACTAAGAAAAAGAGATTCCCATCAACACCATCAAGTTTATTCCACGATGCACCCAGCTGGTTTCGTGAACCACCCAGCTGTAAATTTTTGCTGGGGAGAACACTGCATAACGAAAACTTCTTATATAGCAACGTGTATCTATAACTTCAATCCGACCTTCAGGTTCTTATCTAGGTAGGCTGCGTTGGTGTATGTGAGGCACAAAACCGATGGAGCGTTAAGAGCGACGTCGGTCGGCCTATGTAATGCAATATCGCCTCTACACGCAAACCCAGCAACTGGCGCGCAGAGCTTTACTATTATTCATTTTCCTATATGACTTCAAGCAATGACCATGTTATTTTATTTGCGATTATTATGGTTCAAATCCCAGCGCTTATTTACGTTATTGTGTTTTTCTAATCCGCTTTAAATTGTCCTAGATAGGCCTACCGCAGTTTAAAAAAAGGTGCTTTTAGCCATTTTGAGTGTTTTGAAAATCGTCTTTTCAATAAGCGATCTTAATATTTAAACTGATAGAAACATTGTTTGAAACGTGTTTTCGTTTCGTAGATCTACGTGGGCCAGAGTTTCTTCGCATTTAACGACAATTATTTTTTAAAACATAAATGGGAGCTAATATCGTAAAATCGCTTCGTAACTTTGTTATGGCTGATTTGAACTGCATACTCTTTAATTTTGTCGAGTAAGAAGACTGCAAAATAGTTGCTAATTAGTTAATTAACGAAATTTACTTTTAATTGATAAATTAACTCTACTCATCACACAGCTTGTCTCGGAAAATTGCATTGCATAGTAAAACCAATTTGCAAAAAAAGTTACGAAGCGATTTTACGATATCGACTCTCGTATGCATTTTAAAAAATAATTCTCTCGAAATCCGAGAAACTCGGGTCCAAGCCCTTAATGCGCGTTGAAATGTTTATTCCAAATATGATTCCTTGTAACTCGCTGTAATGCGTTTCAAGCTCAGGTAGATAGGAACCTTAATGCCGTGATCCATAATTTATATGATAGTTATGTTGTTAATCCGGAGCGAGAGCTGATATCGGAAAACTATTGCACAGGTTTGTTAAAAAATAGTGTATACCGTGTTAACTAAATTTTCCAAGACAAAATACACAATTGTTTCAGCTAATAGTGCAATTAAGTAAATTCCCATTAATGAACTAATTTTCTAAATCAATATAATTTTTGTCTAGAAAACAGTAGGCAATGTAGTAAATACACTATTTTTAGCCAACCTGTTTAATAGTTGGTCGACACCTGCTGTGGCTTAGAAATAAAAAAAAAAAATAATTATCGTGAAAGCAGTTGAAATGATGGATCGTGGGCATGATCTTGACCCAGTGTAAGTGGCTTGTGCTGGATGTCTGTCAGGCTGCGCTCTATGTTCGCGTTGCACGTGGCATCTCCAGCCTTGCCCTATCTTCGTTATCAGAATACTCTCTCTTTCTCTTTGAATTACTGTATAGCTGTGTTGTTAAGTGTAGTGTAAGAAAGGGTTCTGAGTGGAGAACAGCCTTCGTGGTTTGAAGTGCTGTACACGTGGGGACGTTTGATATTCATCGGCGTTTATTGTACATTTCTAAGCAATGAAACTGATTAAAGATCAAGCAGAAAAATGCCCTGGTTGTTGGAATAATTTCGGAAGTATGCTTTGCTGGTACTGTCTTCGAAAGTGGTTTCGTTCTGTGAACTTATGTTTCTTATCTGAAGTTTCAGGGTGACTACAACGCTTGTTTTTGTTTCTTTGTTGCAGGTGAGTACAATTTGTACGGTGCCTGAGTGCCAGCTGTTCTTGCTGGTGCCACACTTCGGTGAGTGCATCCGATACGTTTCAATCGCGTACTTGAAGAGCGTTGTGTTTGTTTGAAAACGTATGCATGTCTACAGATTGTGGCCTGCTTTCGTGGAGGTTGTATGTTTTATATTTTGTACGTGATATGTGTTGTGTTACGATGGTTACTATCATTGCTAAATAATACTCTGTCCGTGTCTTTGTCCAGTCATGTGGTTCAGTTTGTCAGTTGCCCTTGGAGACAGCGCGCGCTGTGCAGTTTGTCCAGGAAAAGTATTTAATTTAAAAAAAAAGTACGTGGCTTCATGTTGCCTGTTTACTAATTGCGCTTAATAATGTCTTTACATCTAGTGATACGTTCCCTTTTATAATTGGGGTCACGGTTGGTGTAGTGGTTAGGGCGATCGCCCCCCACCATGGTCACTCGAGTTCGATTCCCGACAAGGTAGATCCATATTTTCACATGTAGAAATAATACCGGACGGGGCATGCCTAAAAACCTGAAAAATTCGCGGGTTCGCTGACCTTTAGGCTAACCTCCAAAAATATCTGTGAATTCGCACAGACAACAGCTACTGATATGGCTGTTCGCTGTCTCAGTGATAACACATAATTGGGCATTATCTACCAGTTGCTCAGCGCCCTCCAAGTTGTATCGAATAAGTTGAGAACGTTTGTTTAAGTAGTACGAATTTACAGTTTAGTCCTAGCTTGTGTCCAAAAGAAAACACGACGTTTTCAGTTTCCTTTGCGTGTCGTTGGTAAGCGAATTTTCTCGGGGATCTTCCGTTTTCCCCCAGCCCTTCACTCCGGCTCTGCTGCATACTTGCCTCATATAAAATCTTACCAGCGCTAAAAACCTCTCTCCGCTGATCAAAATACCTTCTCTAACTCAATTTCCCATTTCCATGTCAAATGTGTATTCTGGAAGGATGGAAATGGCTGGTAAACGGTACTTTGCAGTAAGTTTTCACTGCTGAAGTCGTCTCTAAAACAGTCCAGTATTGTATTTACGCGTCATAGTGATGTCATGTGTATTATCACGTCCAGGCGTGTCGCCGACGGAAAAGACTGCATGCCAGTTGGTTGCCCTGCCTATAGAGGCGATGTGACACGTGGTGATTGAGCAGCAGTCGGCCTTCATGCCCGTGGGCATTCTCCCAGGCACGAGTCACGCAAACTAGCTGCAGGTAGGCGGAACTCTCTAGTTCAAGTTGTTTCCAAGTCTGGCATACAAACATTTTCTTAAGGGACCTCCCTAGGTAGGATGTGTTTGTACGAGACAGGAGCGGTAAAGGTTGCCAATGACCTACGTGTGTAATGCATTATCGCCTCTCCGCGCAATCCACTCAGCTGGCGTGCAAGTGTTTTACTATTGTCCTTTTCCTATGGGCGTTCAAGCGGTGACCACATTATTTTATTTGTGGGCAGCATTGTTCAAAGTACAACGCTTCGTTCTATAGTTGTGTTTTTCGAATGCAGTCTGGAAAGCCCATTTTTGGCCATTTTGAGAGGCCGAAATTTACGTTTCTTATAAACGTGCCGAATTTTTAAAACTATAGCGACGTAGTTTGAAGTGTGTGTTCTTTTCGTAGACATACAAATATAGGCCCTAATGCATCCTAAATTGTTTATTCGCAAAAAGAATAGTCTTAACTCGCTGCAACGCATTTGAATATCAGGTAAGGGAGGCCCCTTCCCTACCTGAACACACCACTTCAGAAGATCTCGCTAAAGTTTTAAAATTTCGACTCGTTTATTAGAAATATCATGACTCTTCAAAATGGGTTTTCCAGACTGTCGTATCTGTAAAATAACAACCACATTCGAAAAACACAACTATAGAACGAAGCGTTATACTTTGAACTATGCTGCCTACAACTAAAATAATGTGGTTACCGCTTAAAGGCCCATAGGAAAAGGACAATAGTAAAGCACTTGCACGCCAGCTGAGTAGCTTGCGCGGAGAGGCGATAATACATTACATACGTCGGTCAACAGCAACCTTACTGCTTCTGCTTCACAACATATAAACGCAGCCTATCTAGGGAGGATCCTTATTATAGAGGTTCAATATGTGTGTGTGTGTATATATATATATATATATATATATATATATATATATATATATATATATATATATATATATAATTTTTTTTTTTCAAGTCAGCCGTACAAACATTCCCTTTCCCTCTCGTTCTAGATCAAAGATTTCACAGTCCTATAGCTGTTTAAGGATGTTCAAGTGTAATAAAATCATAATTGTATATTTATACGAAATATTGCTAGTTTTGTAGACAATACACGTGAGTGCAGTTTCCTCTAACAAAATAATTTTACCTCGCATAGTTTTCTCATAACGCGGCGTCAAAGTCAAAATTTGCATGTTCTGCTGCCATTCTAATAGTGGAAACCAATCGACTTACGTACGTGAGATAATCCACAGTGAAACAATATAGGCTACTATGGGTTACGTAATAAAACATTTGAAAAAATCCCGCGAACAGTTTTTGTATTTTTAAAACATTGCTGACATTGCAACTTTCTTTCTGTACTTTTGCGATTTTTTTTTAATTCAAAATATTTCGTTGTGGATTTTTTAATGCTTTATTGCATAGCTCATGCGATGTTTCGTAAGAGTAAAATGTACTCATAGGTATCGTCTACAAAACTAACAATATTTCATAAAAATATAAAATTAAGTTTTTATCGCACTTGAACACCCTTAAGGGCGCGGTTCACCTCAGTTTTCAACGTCTTTATTTATTTTTATATTTGTACCAGATATTATTTTTTTTAAATATTTTAGACATAAATTGTGATTAAATCTTCCTCTTAGGAAACTTTCGTATCTTTCATAGTTTTTGCGTAATAATGAGTCGTAAACGTCAAAATTTGCACTTTACGGTTTTAAGTACGCCACTAAAACCAACTGACATACCAAACCGACAAAATTCACAGTGTATAACAATGTTGTTGGCTATGATTTTACATATATAAATACAAAAATTAAAAATAGTTTTGTATTTAATAAAAAAATTCTTAATTTTGAAGTGAAAATTAAAAAAATATCAACCGTTTGGAAAAAATATATATATTTTTTTTTGTTTTTATACATGTCAAATTATAGCCTACAACGTTGTTATACAGTGTGATTTTTTTCAGTTTGGTATGTTAGTTTGTTTTAGTAGCGTACTTAAAACCGTTAAGTCCAAATGTTGTCGTTTACGACTCATTACGCAAAAACTATGAGAGATACAAAAGTTTCCTAAGAGGAAGATTTAATCATAATTTATGTCTAAAATAATAAAAAAAAATATCTGGTACAAATATAAAAATAAATAAAGACGTTGAAAATTGAGGTGAACCGCGCCCGGTTGTCATAGACATGAGCTGACGCCTTCGTCAGAGCCGAGTACCTACTTGAACGATATATAGTTGCCTCTCAACAGTGGGCTTAGTAGTAGAGCGAATCTTATCGTAGTCATTTGTTTGCTGAAGGAGGCAGTACGTAACTGCCAACATCGGGATAGGCATAGTCTATATGTCCTCGTGTTGACGCCGTTGGTTTCTCAAGCACGTTGATATAGTAGGGCCTAACGTCAAGATAGGCTGACATAGTAGGGCTTAACGTTCGTCGACAACGAGGTCGCGAGTAACTCAATCCGTGACCCGCAACAGTATTTTTCGTTAATTTTTTTCTGGATATTTTGTCCCGCATTCGAGAAGTTCTTGGCAGGAAGCGAAATTAAGTATTTCGTGAAAATTAATTCCAATTTAGTTATCTACTCTCCAGAAAATATGAAATTTCAACTAGGAAAGAGAGTACATAGTTATGTTAAAACCGTTTGAATCACCAGCAGTGAAAAAAAAGGTATTGTTGTGAATTTAGTGTTTTCTAGTAAGAAATTGATTACTTAATTAGGATAGTCACAAGCATACACATATTTTCACTTTGCCATACCCGTATCTGACCATTACTTAGTAAAAAAATTCATTTGCGGAAAGTGTTAGTGTTTCTATACATCTGGTTAGTACATTTTAAAGTACGGCAGTCTGAAATGGCCGTGTTTAGCTGTTCTGTAGGGCTTACGGTGTTTAAACAATGATATTCTGCCCTTGTTCCAAGTATGTTTTCTTTTCGTACATTCGCACAGTGGACACATGTGGGATAGTTCTGTAAAAAAAAAAAATATGTATTTACGAACGTACTGCGCCGCATGTGAAGCATATGGTAGACTGCGCCATTAGTATCGTAATAGTTGCAGAAGTGACTTTTAACAACAGTTCGCTTCCGCTAAAGGAAGCCTTTAAAAAATTATTGTATTTATTTCAGAATGCACTGAACGGGTTTCACGTTGTGTGTAAAAATGTTTTCTGTGCAAATACGACTTAGATTTTTTATTATGATGCACAACAAATTTTTTACCGTATTAACCGTGCCGCTCCTCAGTTTTTTATTTAAGTTTACTTAGGTGGATTTTACGGCATGGTTTAAAAAAACGGTAGCGAGGAGGTATTTTTTTTTATCGCGGTTCTTGAACAAAACTAATTTCTTTGGCTGCAATAGCACATTTTACGTACATATAAGGTATTGCATTGTTGCCGCAGCAACCGGTGTGTGCATTTTTCTTGAAAACGATGCATCCTAGGTTCTTGCGACAATATTTTTTTTTCTTGGGGACAGCAGAAAAGTTCGCAAACCTGGCACGGGGAAGACTTTGTACACAGTTATAAGATGGCCGCATCTATTATTGTAAAGGGGCCTGTTTTGATGGGTTATTTCTTTACATGTTAAAAGGCCACAGAATCATTATTTAATTATATGCTTTTTCGGTATTTACTTAAAATACTGTTTTAAAACCCTATTTCCAGAAATCCATTAATACTCACTGAACCTTGAAAGTATTCCATAAAATGTATCTACTTATTTTTCATGTGTGAGAGATTTTTGGTCAGAGCTCAACATTGTGGTCTTTAGCGCGGGTGAGTGGTGACATGAGGTGAGTATGGAGCAGCGTCGGAATGAAAGGGCGGAGGAAACGGGATATCCCCGAGAAAAGCCACAATTTTTCATGAGGATCCACTTGAAGTTTGGGCTATAGATATTATTTTCTTGTGTGTGTGTGGGGGGTTGGTGTTTGTGTACCATTTCTTTAAATAAAATAAAAAAGTTCTTCACCTTTCATTATTTTGACAATATTCAGTGTCTCTTTGCTTAATATCAAGTGGATTTTTTTTTTATTAATTTTACAGTGGATTGTCAGCGTAGTATCACGTCCACTGTAATTATAATTCTGTTTACGGACAAATATAAACATCTCGAAAGTCTATATCGCCACGAAAAAAAAAAAAAATCACACAGTCTTGACTCTTTCTGTGTAATCAAAGTGACCAATATGTTGCACTGCACACAACAATTTTCGTTTTGATTTTAATAAATTGAAATCTCTGAAATTTACTGCTAGCTCTCGCATTTCAGTATTAGTTCTCTTGTCCATACCTTGTAGTTCATAATTTGATTGTGTATGTTGAATTAAATATTAAAATGTACTGAATGAGAATGTAGTAAGTTTTATATTTTCTACGATATTTACATTAACTATTTTACCACCGCTGCCGCCATTGATTTTTGCACTGTTATAATGCGCTTAGTAAGCTTGGCTCAGATATAACATGTTCTAATCGTAGCAATTATTTTCGACTGCATGTTCAGTTAACGCGGGGGAAATACATATAAAACGCTAAAGCTTTTACTAATGTTCAGTAGTGAGGCAATGTTTGAGAGCTGTGTTTCCACTAAAGATATGTATTACGCCGTATTGAGTATTTTGCTTTGAACTTTTTTTCTTTCTGCCCGACGCAAGTGTACCGGAATGTTACTCATAATGATGTAAACTGAGGGTTGCTTGTGAATGAATTTAATAATTTACTAATTTTACGCGTCTCCTCTCACTCAGGCCCTGGAACGGGAAAAACAAATTCTAAACCAAAGATTGCCAAGTATTCCTCCGACATACAATTTATCAACGAAAAATAACTGTTAAAATTAAATAACAACGAACTGAAACTTTGCATCTGTACTTACACGTGGCATTAACAAGTGCTGTCGTTAATTTTATTTACCAGTAGTACTAGCTATTTATTGCCCGCCACTTTGGTTTTCAATTTAATGCGTCTGAATTGTGCAAAGGTTGAGTCTAAATACTCAACATTATCTTAAGTTATTCGTACATATGTACAGTTATACTTTCTGTAACTTTTTATGTACTAATTTTTTACAAGTAATAAATTTAAAAAAATAATAATAATAATGATATTTTTATATAACATTTTTGCCACTTCAATTTTTAATGTAAGTAATAATGTTAATACTGTACTTATAATAATATTAAAATAATACATTTCAGTACATTTTTAAAAACTTTCTAAACGTTTCTCTGAAACAAGGAATAGTTTGAAAATTCTAATTGGTTGAAAACAGTATTATTAAGTATTATTGATGACTGTTTTAGAAACAAATTTCACAAATTTTATCGTTTTGCCCTGTTTTGTCTCCCTTTTGTAATCATTTTTCCTTCGCGGGCGCACGCGGATGAGTTTAATTTTATAGGAACTCATTCGTTATACTATACATAATTTTACGTTACATACTATATATATTTATTTATTTGTGTGTGTGCGTGCGTGTAACACATGAAATAACGAAAATTATGAACAACTTACAATGACTAAGAATGAAAATTGTGCTTAATTGCGTGTTTTGACGTTGGTAGTAGGGACGGGGTAATGTAGCCTACTCCGTGGGTCTTAGGCAAAGAAAATGTTCTCGTTGTTTACTATTGTAGTTAGAACTCTCTTGCTCCCTCTCTCACTTGCTGGAGTGTAGAGGTTGGTAAACATGAGAGGACGTGACCTCTACTAAGGTTAATTCTACTACAGGTTAGAAAGAAAATACGTTTTCTTATGGGAGAGCTTGGCACAGGGAAAATTTCTGCCACTAGTTTCGCTTCAATCGCTAAGTGACCAAATAAATACGAAACCATAGTAATAGTAAATGTTAATAAACTTGGAAATTTTATTAGCCATTCAATTTAGTTTTAAAGTGTAAAGAAACCAATTTCGCGTTTTAAATTATCAACTTAACGTAACTTAAAATTAAGGAAAGCTCTGTGATTGGTCAGTTTGGTGCATTAGCGATACCAGCGCTCAAGTGGCAGAAATTTTCCCTGTGCCAAACTTATAACATTGATCTTTCTAACCTGTAGTAGAAATAACCTTACCTCTACGGAAGCGCTTTAGTTCGTTACTGGCTCAATAGATGGCGCGCCGTCGCGTCCGGTAGCCTGTGGTACCAAGTGTAGACGATAGAGCGCGCAAGATTCTCTACCAAACTTTGTACTTCCCTACGTAGTGTACGATATATCTCGTACGTCGGTCGGGTTAAATTTTAAGCATTCCACGGTACTGCCGATAATTTCGGTATGATAACTTTGATTACGGTACAGGTTTTTTTACGAATGATTTAAGCTACAATACTCATGAATAAACTTTGTGTCCTTGTAAACTGTACTACTGAGATTAGTTTCTTAAGAACATCATTTATTCTGGATATTGGTTTGTCCCGCATTCGAGAAATCCTTCTAGGGAAGCGAAATTAAATTTTTCTTTTAAAATAGAAAATGTAATTTAAGTACATACTACGTGTATCTATAAGATTTCCACTAGGATAGTGTGTGTATACTAATGATATCAGAACCTTTCGGATCGTCAGCATTAAAACAAACTGTTGTTATGAATTGTGTTTTTCAGCAAGAAACTAATTCTTAATTTGGAGTCACAAACATTTTCAGTTAATGAACTTTTTTTACTTAAGTAGTTGTCACCTAAGGGTATGGGAAAGTCATAATTTGTATGATACGTATACAAGTAACGAAAACGAACCGATTTACTAAGTTAAATTATTCACATTGAAATCATGTGCTACTTAGAGAAATGCATAAATCACACAACATATTTCTTTAGTTTAAAAATGTATTAAAATTGGCACAATTTTTTTTTTTAATTTTAATTGTTGTAGATATAAGATATAATTTTTTTTTTTTCACTAGCCGTGTGATTTCAGTAAGTCATTGGTTTAATTTCCAGGTTCTTCCATATTGTGGCCTTTAAATAATTTAAGTAAAAACAATTTATGCTTAGGAGAGGTGCAAGCAATGTTTACGAAGCAAATACTATCTTGTACATATTTTATAATTGATAAATAGTTCACTTGGAACAACCTTAATAACGCAAGTTGTACCGTGTAGTATGTAATAACAGAGTTGCTACAGGACTAGAAAACAGCGAAAACCTCAAAATGTCAGGTAATATTAAGTGGTTAGGGAAAACCTGGAAGTCAGAGAAAATAACTCCTGTTGATTGGAAAAAATTCAAATGTTAAGTGCATGCTTTAGGCGTAGTGACTGAGTTTTCTGTAAAGTCGTACAGTTGCAATAATTTTATGAATGGTGATAACGTTAAGCTTTCTTGTTGTTTTTTTATCGTATAAAAATATAGTTTATTTCTCCCAGCCTCATGAACTGATACGTAGAACACAGCTGCTGTGGTTTTAAAAGTTTGATCGAAAAGTTTACAGTTAATATAGTTTAATGTGGAATGTAAAGCTACCGGATGTGTTTGTGTTCGTACATAAATTGTCACGTTCGTTTTTAAATAGATACACTGTTAATCTGTTTGAACATGTTCAAACATATCGTAATACCTCTTTTAGATAGCTGTGTGTAATTACGTATAGACGTGTTACACAAGCATTCACTGTATTAAATTATATATAAAATTTAACAATTTATTTGAATAATACTTGCACTTAACTGAAACTAATTTTTGTTCTCCGGGCCAGCTAAGTGTGGCAATCCATACTATACACGGTGCATTTGCAAACAGAAGACCAACCATAGAGTTTTCAGAATAAGTTTTCACAAACAGTGCTTATATTTTATTTTAGGTTTTTGGTTTCCCATTAAAGTGGCTGTAAATTCTTCATTTTTGTCCGGGATACTTCGAAAAGTTAGGGGAATTTATTCCGGACATTCTAAAGCAACCCTGAATAAGAGAGTCCTAACTCCTATGTTTATCAACGAGAACATTATTTTCGCCGAAGAAGTCCGAGCTGGGCTGAAACCCCCTACCATAATACGTACCGTCAGAACACGCATCATTAGTGACACACACACAGAGAGAGAGAGAGAGAGAGAGAGAGAGAGAGAGAGAGAGAGAGAGAGAGAGAGAGACGTTTTATAGTTGCCATGTCCATAATATAATTTTTATTACTATTTTTAAGTCACTAAACAAAGCTCATAATTTTTAACGACGTGCGTTATGCATATCTTTTTTCTTTGTTATTTCATTGTGACATTTATTTTAGGTTGTATTCAGAGTTGTCCTTTGGAGGAGCAGAACTTGGCCAGTCTTCGGTGAAGGATTTGTTGTCGGTATTTTAGTAGCGATGTGCCGGAGTTCTATTATATTGTTAATTAGTGTTGTGGCAAAGCCACAGTCACATGCCGTAAGTATAATTACATAAAAGACACATCGTACTACAATATTTATGAGGCAAAGCTGTTTCTTGATATATTTTTTTAAGTCTCCGTTAATTACAACAAACATTTGCAATAGGAAAATTGACGAAAATATTTATTACCATTAAGGATTTCGTAAGTTTGTGGTAACTAAAGAACTATTTAATCTTCCTGTGATTTTTTTTTTATTTGTGAATGTGGTTAAGGACTCGTTCTATAACACGAACGGAAGGCAACTATAGGTAGCGTAAATGTAGGCGGTACTAGGATTGAACATTTTTGTTGTGTGAACTCTGGCATGAATGTAAATGAAGGATTTTTTTTTTCATTCGACCATTCTATTGTTCTTGTAGCTATACAAAATAGCACTTGTTTCCCACGTGGTGGTGTTGTCGCCGGTGTCCATATAGTAAGACAGAGCATAAAATGGCCCGACATTCTCTAGGTTGTTATTGCCAGCGTATGCGTAATGTGTTCGTGTAGCAACATATCGTAGTACATTCGAACTTATCAGGGAAAGAAAGTGTATTAAAATATTGTCCGCGCCACCTCCGAGTCCCTGGTGTAAATTCATTTTTTGTTCTAAATGACATGAAGGCCTGTATCAACGTAATAGCAAATGCGTCAGAGCTGAAGACGTTACTGCGAATAGCATGTGCGTCAGCATGCTGCTTACGTCGTTGTAACGTTTATGTCTATAGGAATGAAAAAAGCAGACACGCGAGATACAGCTGGCTCACGTATTGTAGAAGTGAGTACCTGGCTTCATCGTCCTTGTTTCCTGTGGGTCATCTAAGGGCCACGACATTTCAGCTGTTGTCTTGATGTCTGCCCAGTAGTTACACATCCTCTTGTTGTTTTTCTACTTCTATTTCTCTCCTGTGTTCTCCCACGCTAGTTTGTCTTTTAATCTTATTTGCTTGTCCATATTCCTGGGAGTAGCTTGGCTTTCTTATCATGTTCTTCCCAGTTCATGCTGACCTGAAAAGGGGGGGGGGGGGGGTGTTGGACAGTTTTTTTTATATTTTGAAATTTTGAGCTATACCATTTATTCAAATTGTGTTATCAAATTTGCTCTTCGACAAAGCATAGGATATATTCTTATCTTAGTAAACTGCTTGACGTAAATAATATTGGAATCTTTCATTAATTCATCATTCAGAATCATTACAAGAGAATTATAAGTTAACTTTCAAGAATTCCCTGGCAATAATTCTGCAAGAGAAATAAATTAAAAATTCCATTTCTATTTATATCAAGCAGTTTACCAAGAATATATACTAAACTTTGTCGAAGAGAAAATGTTGATAATACAATTTGGATAAACGTTGTGGCTCAAAAACTGAAAATACAATAAAATTGTCTAATACGCCCCTTAACTGTTAGGGCCAAATGAGGTGGTGCAGAGATAACATGTTGGAATCGCATTCGGGAGGACACCGGATTAGATTCCCTGTTCCAACCAACCAAATATTGCGTGGTTCCCCAAAATCTCTCCGGGTGAATGCTGGGTTGGTTCCTTAAAACAAAAGCAATAACCGGTTCCTGTCTTATCAAGTTGTCTCTCACCATGTATTACGAACTCTTACCTTCACGGTAGGGTCAGTAATGTATAGGCGGTTCGAGATAAAGTTAGCACTAAAAAAAGACCTTGTTAAATTTCTATTTTCAGCCAATTCGTATCTTTCCGTGCGAAACTACTAACGACTGTAAGCGTCTTAACTTTTTTTTGATACGTCACTTGACATTTGCGCGTGTAAGATAAATTGTTCGGTCTGTAGGTACCTATATAGTTTGATAAAAAAAGTGTATTATTTATATGAAATAAAATTATGTCGATTTCGGTTGTTTTTGTTACAGTATTGTTGTATTTAAATAGGAAAATACAGGGAACTATATTGCGTAGTTTCGCTGCCAACCATACAAGCAGTAAGGAGACTATAGTTAATGTTGAATTATATACAGTAACGGCCAGTGATATTTTTCAAAGGTTAGTACTCACTTTAACACGAATGACCTGTAGTAGTGTTTTATTCGGCTTATGAATGACGTTTATGACACACGTGTGATTAAATGTTTGTCATATTCAGCTTAGTCGTGCGTGATTCAACATTTTGACATACATTTAGCAGAGTCTTGAGCAGGCTATTGATGTACAAAAATTTCATTTATTTCAGGTGGTATAATTGCCAAAGCTTTGGGATTCGATGTGTCTAGTTTTAGCATGCAGCCAGGTATGTTAATAATTTGAGCCCTGTGCTGTAATTTTTACGAGAAATTACAAGTAGTGCCGTCAGAATATGCCTACAGATTGTTACATGATGGACTGATGAAATGTTCGGGAACGAGTATAGGTCCACATTATTATTAGGTGTACATTACGTTGGGTAGTAGTACGTATTTTGTATTGGTGTAAGGTTTTAACATCCTTTTTTTTTTTGTATATTCATATACATTTTCTAATTTCGGCTGTATATTTAGAGATTTGCAAAAACGTATTCATGTATTCGGGATTGATGGTAACATTCTTAATACAAATATATTTTGATCGAGAACTAATAGTTGCGATTCGGAAAGCGTATGTGCTGGGTAATAATGGGAATTCTGATGCCTAGAGGCCACGATTTTTGGTGAAAAGAATTCTGCAACAATTTGTTTCAATGCCTTATGTGCACACATGCAGCTCTGCTTCGTGGTCAGTGATTGGCTGTTTTAAATTCTCAGCGTCTCGGGGTTGTACCCGCAAATCACAGACGTGTTGTGTCGCAGTAACCTTGTTCCTGTTGGCACAAGTCAAATGAGCCACGCCTGTGCAGTTATACATTCTGCCAATAATCAAGAAGCAGACCTGCAGATGTGCACGTAAGGCATTGAAACAAACTGTTGCAGAATTCTTTTCACCAAAAATCGTGGGCTCTATCAGCCCTTTAGGCTTCGTTTGTGGGATTCAAATGTTAACTGATGAAATTCTGCAGCATTTCTACCATACATCTTCTGGTGTGCGTTAATAGCACGCAGTGGACATAAGGACGACGATGTATTGGAAGCGCAATTGAAGTTGGACGACGGGTAAGTTAGAATGCCAGAGGTGTAAAGTCCCACGGCCACACTCGACAGCGGTAAGCCAGCTATGGTGTTGTGCCCTTAATTATCGTGTTTATTTTAGCAGACGTCAGTCAGGCCGGAGGTTGAGTGACAGCCGCCTTGACTCTGCGGCGCGGCACAATGGGAACCTCCTCCCCCCAGCACACAGCCGGCTGGCTCTCCAGGAGACTCCAGTGCTTCTTATTGGGACGCGGCCAAGGTTACCCAAACAATCTGTTCTTGTCCTCCTCTCTCGCTGGAGTTTCCCCAGGCCTGTGCTGACCGTCGTCTCTCGCTGGCTGGGGAACTACCTCCACGTCTCTGCTACACCTGTACATGTTCGCTGTTGACTCTCCTCACTATTAACATACTACATATCGTGGGCGTACAAGGAAAACCCTTTAAGTCCATAAAATGAAATTATGAGAAAATAGAATTTTTATATTTGTTTGGGTTTGTAAAATATTGCATAATATATGTTGTACTGAAAGTTGTTTAATCCAATTAACAGTATAATTTCCTTGTCATGAAACACATAAAACTGGACCTATGACAAAGGAATATTTAATTTTTCTATCAAACTGGACTTAGTGAGCTTTCCTTGTATGCCCACGATATGTCAGAGGTTGTTGCCCTTCGACATTCATGGTACTGTACGCTCCTCTACTTGCATTTACTTCATTCTTTTCCTCTCACATCAAATGCCATTAAGTTGTTGTATCTGCCTTTTATATCTCTGACAAGTTATGGGTAGAGACACTGGAAAATCGCGAAAATATTTAACATAGTCTCCAATAAACTGTAGTATCTCAATCGCGACACGTGTGAAAAGTTTTCTGGCAAATCACACACGTTCTGTGTTAAAACTGTACAGTTACAATTGGGTCTGTTGAAGAGCAGTGCTTCATATAAACAATAGCCAATATAGGTACAAAACCTTCAGTCTTATACATAGCATGTTGGAGCCTAGCAAACAATCAACTTTTCCCGCGATTTACCAGTGTCTCTAGTTATGGGAAGGATAAGTCGCCATTTCGTAATTCTAGTTTCAGTGATTAAATTTCAGACATCTCTTGTAATTACATGCTAGTTATGTAAACGCACCTGAAAATGTCGAAAGTAATTAATATTCTCCTACAGGCAATTTTAAAGGGTAGACTTACACAGTCATTCCGACAATACTAACTTTAAATGAACCACAGAGCCGTACTCCGTTTCTTAATGTAGCCAGAATTGTAAATATGAAACTCGAATACATTTTATCCCTCAAAAACTAATAATTTTAAATTGTCAGCAGTTTCTCCAGCACCTGTCTCGACGACAGCGAGATTATTAGAGATGGTGACACATAACTTGACACAATGACAGGGACTAGGAGAGGAATCGGCCATGGCCTTTACCTGGAGCGATTTTGTGACATGGCAAATGAGAATGGCTGGAGCCGTGGATCGAAACAGTGTCCTCGCGAATGCAAGTCCACGGTGTTACCATTGCGCTACCTCGCTCAGTTGTACATCTGCGGATCAGTATAATGTCGTATACGACAATGGCATCTACGTCGATGACTACTGTGCTGTTTGTTCAACGAAGAAATGCACTTATGGGACCGTGTGACTCTTCATGCTGAAGTTTACTTAATTTATTTCTGTCTGCATATTTGTTACATATTTATTCGAAAATAATACCATTCGGACTTAGCAAAGTCCCTTACCTATAAAGCGTCTCACGCTTGGATTGCAGTACAGGGTTGTATGGAAATTCACTCTCTCTTTTCATCGCACGGTAACTGCCATTAGCACTGTCCTTGTTTCGGCGCGCGCTGTTGCCAAAAATCCTAACATTGTCACTTTGTAACTTTGATTTTAAAATTGTTGCATATTGTACAGAATCGAAACGCGCATCGGGTGATGTAGTTGGTTCATCACTTACACCATTTTAAGGGATTTAAAAAAAATAAATAAAAAAAAATTGAACTTGGTTCTGTTTTAATGCATCCTTAAATATATCACATCATGCCTTACGAATCAAAAGCAAAATCGTATCCAGATTTTAATGGTATGTAATTTCGTATATCTGGATGCAAACTAAAAAATCTGAAGGCTAAATTTTTTTTCGTTAGTTCAGAAATGTTTTTCTAACGTAATTTACGCTTCCTAATCAACTGAAACATCAATAGTTCGTCAATCAGAAACTTTTTTGTCATTCAAATTAGATGGGGATGAAAGCGAGGAAGTTGTTCGTAATGAGCTGAATCTATTTTTAAAAGCAACCCCACCTCAATAGCTTTAGCCGTTCTCTTGTTTATAGCTGTGAAATGTTCTGCGTATTATTGTCACGCGCTCGCCCTACAAATTCGACAGCTGAGTGTCGCTCGAAGTGTTGGCTGAAGAGGAAAAACGTACCGTTATAATTTCTGACTACGCCGTTATGTCTGGAATGGTTAATTAATAAGATACAGGCTACCTATATTCAGCAGTTTTTTTCGTCCCGTGTCCTAAACTAGCTCAGTAGTGAAACTACAGTGTCTCGCGGCCGAGCGGTTTGTCATATGTGTTACTGATTTCGAATCAAAATTTAATGTGTATAATTTTTTGTTATCGTGTATTTGTATGGAAGGCAAAACAGTAAACGGTCGTAATATAGATAGGCTACGGAAAAGAGAGCGAATTATTTTATTTCAGCAACACAGTACATCAAACTTACATGAAAAATTGAAATCATGAAGGAAAGACAAACCGTAAATAATTCCCGTAAACAAATTTAAGGCAATGATACTACTTTTCTACTTCTTGTATGACAACTATTTTTAAAATCCTAAATCAGAGAAAATATAAAAATAAAACTCTCATTCAGTTTGTTTATATGGTTTCGATAAGTTTTTGACTTACGAAAATTCGTCATTACCTTCAACTTTATGTTTAATTATTTGAAAAACTACGTAATATACAGTAATAAAAAATTAAACAATACTGGTAAACATTATGTTTTATATGTGCTCTCGTTTAGGCGTAAGATATAATTATCAAAGAAGTAGTGGAAATAAGTGTTACATCTAAGTTTACATCACGGCTGAACATCAATATACTTTTGTTTGATAACCGAGCGTGGTGCAGCAGTGGTAAAACACTCGCCTCACATTCCGGAGGACCCAGTTTTGATGCCCGGCTCCGACCATCCTGATTTCGGTTTTCCAATGTGTTTTCCAAAATCACTGTAGACGAATGCTGGGATGTTTTCCTTAATAAAGGCCATGGCCGATTCTTCCCCCCTTTTCATTTTCACCCGTTTATCACTATCGAGGCCTTGTGCAGTTCGAGGACATGTAAAAACGTCCAAATGTTTAATAAATACCCCCCTTCTCCCACTTTAAATGTATTCTTAGCAGACAAAAAAATGACAAAAATAAGACATATGTTTCAGTTCTCATACGACATTGGTTTTGAATGATCAATCTCATAGTCATCAAGTACTCCAACCACGTTTTTGGCTTCAGACAGATGCTACCAAAATGGAAAAAATCTTTCGTTTTGTCAGCAGTAGCTATAATGATTAAAATATATGTGATAATTATTTCTTAATAAAGTGTTCGTTACAATTCATGTAGTGAATTAATATCAGCGGAGTATGTGGATTGTTTCTTATTTAAAGTGATAGAAAATGTCATTATTTACACATTTTGAAGTGTTATGCTATTAAAATTGCAATATCAACTAGAATAATAAAGAATATAATATTTTAAAGCTCAAAATTCTGAAGTAGTTCACCTTCCAAACTACGTAGCGTGACTGCGATGTGGCAACAGCGCGCGCCATAAGCTCTTTACTGCAATCTAAGGTTGGGACGCTCTACATTATGAACGCTGTATTCGAACTACTAAAGCGTGATCAAGGAACTATTAAGGTAATTAAAAATACGCTATGATAATGATTTATTACTGAAAGCCAAGTTATACCTAGTGCCAATACGTTATAAAATACGCACATAATCGTAGCATGTAATGTTAGGTTTAAATGAACACTACATGTAATTCATCTGATTATTCTGTTATGGTTTGAAAATAGCTAATTTCAGCATCACATTATGACGCAGTCATATGCGACATTTATTATGGCATATTTGACCGTGGTCCGTTGTGCATCATCGTTTGGTTGCAGATGTTTCCAGTGCTACCAACTTCGTTTCAGAGGAATGCTGTTCACGAGTTGTATTTAGAATAACGGAGGTTAACGCACTGAATAAAATTGTTAGAGACCGTTCGCTGCCCTGGATGCTAGCCTCCACTAACCTGTGTACCGAAGGAGACTACAGTTACTCAGTGTCTGATCGCCGACGCAATGATACCACGTGATTGAAAATGCTTAGATATGATGGGTTTATCGCGGGAAAGCTTGACTATTTGCTGGGTTTCAACGCACGTTCAACTTATCAGATGATCACTGGCTTTCGCTTGTACGTGGAGCTGTTGTCTTATTTTACTGAGCCAGTAAGAATCCCGCTATTGTAATATTTTATGTCTGTTATTGGTCTGCAGACGGACATATTGTGTCAGACGTACATCACCCAATCATACATGCTGCAAGAAATTACAGCGTTTTCGAGGCTATGTTGGCACAAAACATTTTTGCGATATACCGTCATCTCTAGGCATGCATCTTTATCATTGGTTTAGCGCCCTCCAAGATGTGTTTTAGAAGTCGAGAGACAATATAATGTTATGTCTCGTTTAATTAAGTAAATTACATTTATTGTAATTTAATGTAGGTAAAACATGGATCTAGTTTATGAAATTGGTAGAGTCCACGATTTTTCGCAAAAAGAATTCTGCAACAGTTAGTTTCAATGCCTTATGAGCACATATGCAGCCCTGCTTCATGGTCAGTGATTGGCTGTTTATAACTCAGCGTCTAGGGTTCTACCCGCAAATCACAGATGTGTGGTGTCGCAGTAACCTTGTTCCTGTTGGCACAACCAAATGAGCCACATCTGTGAAATAATACATTCTGCCAATAACCATGAAGCACAGCTTCATATATGCACATAGTAACGCCTAGTAACGTATTACTGAGGATAAATCTCTGACGCAGAAATCTCTTATATTTAATTGCGACGCAAGAGATCGCGCTTAGTATACACATAATTTTGGGTAAACGTTTACTTACAAAGTTGGCAAACATCATTAGGTCTGTCTGGAATGTTTTTTTTTTCATACAGACTTTCAATAACTTGTAGATAACAATATTAGTGTTTAAACGTTTGTTAATCTACCTCAAAAAGCATATTTTTACGAGAAGTCCTCGTCTGGCGCATTGACAGCGATGCAGTGTGTCACGCGTGTTTTTTTTTTTTTTTTGCGCGAAACTGCTTAACTTATTCATATTGCGTTTATTTATTGAAAAAGACACACTGATTCTTAAAATTCAGCACGCTTGTTAGAAACATGATTTTTGGGCTCCTCTAAATGGCTGAAAACTTATATGTCGACTGCTGTAACTCTGAAAATACTACACGAATTCGTAAAGTGCTAAACGAGATGCATGTATTGGCCTTTACGTCATACTACCCAGAAATGACACTTTTAGAGTCGCCGCTTAGTCTCATTGGAAAAAGACTGCAACTAAAACCTTGCACGCTAGTTGGGTGCGGTGTGAACAGAGGCTATATGCTTCTCATCGAGCGTAGCACTCTGGCTCTTATCGCGCCGCTCTTCCAACGCGTCAAATGCGGACATTTGAAACTGGTACATACACCTCCCTACCTGCGCTTCAAATGCGTTGCAGCGAGTTACGACTATTCTTTTTTTTTTTTTTTTTTTTACGAAACTATTTAACGTAAATTATATTTGTATATCTGCGAAAAGAACACACACTTAAAACTACGCCGCTATAATTTTAAAAATTCGGTATGTTAATTAGAAGCATAATTTTTGCCCCCCAGATGGCCAAAAATGGGTTTTCCAGACTGCCGTATAGAAAATAACCGGATTCGAAAAACACAACTATAGAAACAAGCGTTAGACTTTGAACTATGCTACCCGCACAAATAAAATAATTTGGTCACAGCTTAAGGTCCCATTAGGGAAATGAATAATAGTAAAGTACTGCACGCCATCTGAGGAGGTTACGTGGAGAGGCGATAATGTATTAGTATTACATACGTATGTCAACGGCATTCTTACCGCTCCTGGCTCATACACACAAACGCAGACTATCTAGGGAGGCCCCTTAATACTGCGGCGAGGGATGGAGGAAACTATTCGGTCAACAGCCAGTGCCCTATTAGACTATGAGCCAGAAGCATTTGTGGGCTCACCTCGAACATAAAGCTAAGACTTACATATTTTGTTAATTTGATACCGCTGATTACGAATATCGAGACGCGGACATCGAAATCGGTAGCTTTCCGTCTCAAAATGGCGTTCAAAGATGGCGGGTCAGCTATACGACCACTTTGGCTTTCAGTTGGTGTAACTTTT